>SJXQ01004180.1:14503-74709 GCA_006408695.1 Aepyceros melampus | reverse complement strand
AGGAGCTCTGAGGAGCGGGTCAAGATGCCGGCGGCTCACCCTGGGGAGGAACCGGTGGGGAGGAGCTCTGAGGAGCGGGTCAAGACGGCGGCGGCTCACCCTGGGGAGGAGTCGGGGAGGAGCTCTGAGGAGCGGGTCAAGATGCCGGCGGCTCACCCTGGGGAGGAACCGGTGAGGAGGAGCTCTGAGGAGCGGGTCAAGACGGCGGCGGCTCGCCCTGGGGAGGAGTCGGGGAGGAGCTCTGAGGAGCGGGTCAAGATGCCGGCGGCTCACCCTGGGGAGGAACCGGTGGGGAGGAGCTCTGAGGAGCGGGTCAAGACGGCGGCGGCTCACCCTGGGGAGGAGTCGGGGAGGAGCTCTGAGGAGCGGGTCAAGATGCCGGCGGCTCACCCTGGGGAGGAACCGGTGAGGAGGAGCTCTGAGGAGCGGGTCAAGACGGCGGCGGCTCGCCCTGGGGAGGAGTCGGGGAGGAGCTCTGAGGAGCGGGTCAAGATGCCGGCGGCTCACCCTGGGGAGGAACCGGTGGGGAGGAGCTCTGAGGAGCGGGTCAAGACGGCGGCGGCTCACCCTGGGGAGGAGTCGGGGAGGAGCTCTGAGGAGCGGGTCAAGATGCCGGCGGCTCACCCTGGGGAGGAACCGGTGAGGAGGAGCTCTGAGGAGCGGGTCAAGACGGCGGCGGCTCGCCCTGGGGAGGAGTCGGGGAGGAGCTCTGAGGAGCGGGTCAAGATGCCGGCGGCTCACCCTGGGGAGGAACCGGGGGGGAGGAGCTCTGAGGAGCGGGTCAAGACGGCGGCGGCTCACCCTGGGGAGGAGTCGGGGAGGAGCTCTGAGGAGCGGGTCAAGATGCCGGCGGCTCACCCTGGGGAGGAACCGGTGAGGAGGAGCTCTGAGGAGCGGGTCAAGACGGCGGCGGCTCGTCCTGGGGAGGAGTCGGGGAGGAGCTCAGAGGAGCAGGCCGCGGGGTGGAGACTGAACAGGGCTGAGTGGCGGGCGGGCGGGAAGGCGGCAGGGTGAGGCCGGGAGGGTCAGAGAGCGCTAGCCACAGCCCCCTTGTTCTGGCATCAGCACCTAACGTCCAAAACACGACGCCCGCAGTATTTATACCACGACGTCCTTGCTCCTGCAAGTCTTTCTAACATTAAATGCTTTGTAACATTCTGTGGGAACTGTGAATGGTTCTTTCCCACTTCTGTAAGTTAAGGTCTAATGGGATCAAAGAAACGTCTCCATTCTTGTCGTAATACTGTCATCACACACACACACAATAAAAACCTGTCGTGGTTCAATCACTAAGTCGTGTCCAAGTCTTTGTGACGCCATGGACTGCAACATGCCAGGCCTCTCCCTGTCCCTCACTGTCTCCCAGGGTTTGCCCAAGTTCATGTCCACTGAGTGGGTGATGCCCTCCAACCATCTCATCCACCACTTCCCTCTTCTCTTTTCGCCTTCAGTCTTTCCCAGCATCAGGGGCTTTTCCAATGAGTCAGCTCTTCACAGCAGGTGGCCAAAGGTATTAAAATACCTATATGTTATTTTGGGCTTCTTTGGTTGCTCAGAGGTTAAAGCGTCTGCCTGCAATGCGGAAGACCCAGGTTCGATTCCTGTTATTTTAAATTCTTATGTTCACATTTATATTTAATTTTATACATGAGGGTCAGAGCCCCCACATGTGGGTTGACAAATAGCACTATACATACACGGCTGTCAGTAAAACAGCCCCGGAAAGAGCATGGATGTTCAGTTCCCAGTGTTTGAACTGACTGTAAGGGATGATAGCAATGGCAACCCACTCCAGCGTTCTTGACTGGAGAATCCCAGGGACAGGGGAGCCTGGTGGGCTGAGTCTACGGGGTCGCACAGAGTCAGACACGACTGAAGTGACTTAGCAATAGCAAAGGGATGACATGCTTTGTCAGTATTATTGAATAATGTGGCTCAGACTTTTCTTGGTGCCACTCAATGCCTATAACATCACTGGACAGTTGCGTCAGGGCCATCTTAAATAATGCTTAATACAATCAAAATGCCACCCCATCAGTCACGGGAGCAAAACATCCAAGACCAAATAAATGTTAAATGATTCACTCACCTAGAGCCAGACATCCTGGAATGTGAAGTCAAGTGGGCCTTAGAAGGCATCACTACGAACAAAGCTGGTGGAAGTGATGGAATTCCAGTAGAGCTATTTCAAATCCTGAAAGATGATGCTGTGAAAGTGCTGCACTCAATATGCCAGCACATGTGGAAACCTCAGCAGTAGCTGCAGGACTGGAAAAGGTCAGTTTTCATTCCAATTCCAAAGAAAGGCAATGCCAAAGAATGCTCAAACTACCACACAATTGCTCTCATCTCACACACTAGTAAAGTAATGCTCAAAATTCTCCAAGCCAGGCTTCAGCAGTACATGAACCATGAACTTCCAGATGTTCAAGCTGGCTTTAGAAAAGGCAGAGGAACCAGAGATCAAATTGCCAACATCTGCTGGATCATCGAAAAAACAAGAGAGTTCCAGAAAAATATCTATTTCTGCTTTATTGACTATGCCAAAGCCTTTGACTGTGTGGATCACAATAAACTGTGGAAAATTCTGAAAGAAATAAGAATACCAGACCACCTGACCTGCCTCTTGAGAAACCTATATGCAGGTCAAGAAGCAATAGTTACAACTGGACATGGAACAACAGACTGGTTCCAAATAGGAAAAGGAGTACGTCAAGGCTCTATATTGTCACCCTGCTTATTTAACTTCTATGCAGAGTACATCATGAGAAACTCTGGGCTGGAAGAAACACAAGCTGGAATCAAGATTGCTGGGAGAAATATCAATCACTTGAGATATGCCGATGACACCACCCTTAAGGCAAAAGCGAAGAGGAACTAAAAAGCCTCTTGAGGAAAGTGAAAGAAGAGAGTAAAAAAGTTGGCTTAAAGCTCAATATTCAGAAAACTAAGATCATGGCATCTGGTCCCATCAATTCATGGGAAATGGGGAAACAGTGGAAACAGCATCAGACTATTTTCTTGGGCTCCAAAATCACTGCAGATGGTGATTGCAGCCATGAAATTAAAAGATGCTTACTCCTTGGAAGGAAAGTTATGATCAAGCTAGACAGTATATTGAAAAGCAGAGATATTACTTTGCCAACAAAGGTCCATCTAGTCAAGGCTATGGTTTTTCCAGTGGTCATGTATGGAGGTGAGAGTTGGACTGTGAAGAAAGCTGAGCGCCGAAGAATTGATGCTTTTGAACTGTGGTGTTGGAGAAGACTCTTGAGAGTCCCTTGGACTGCAAGGAGATCCAACCAGTTCATCCTAAAGGAGATCAGTCCTGAGTATTCATTGGAAGGACTCATGTTGAAACTGAAGCTCCAGTACTTTGGCCACCTCATGCAAAGAGTTGACACATTGTAAAAAACTCTGATTCTGGAAGAGATTGGGAGCAGGAGGAGAAGGGGACGACAGAGGATGAGATGGCTGGATGGACGTGAGTTTGAGTGAACTCCAGGAGGTGGTGATACACAGGGAGGCCTGGCATGCTCACGACTGAGCGACTGAACTGAACTGACCTGAAAGAGCACTAAGACATGGTCAAAAATGCATAAACACGGACCAGGCAGAGAACTAAGAGTTTCACTCCTATTTACTTATTTAATCCTCGATACAATACTGCAAAGAAGGCAGTGTTTATGTCTGCTCTGTGGCTGAGAAATGAGGATGCAGGAGACATCCTGCCCAAAGCCCAAAGCTGGTAAGCTATGGAGATGGGACTGAGAGCAGCCAGCTGGCCTCAAAAGCATACATCACCAGAAAAACTTAGAGCTTTTCTTCAAGGGGAGTTATTCCTCTTCCCAGAAATGGAAGGCTGTAGTTCTGACTGCATATTTGATAAGCACACTTCAAAACAATTCCATTTAACAGACATCTGTGGTGTCTTTTCTTTGGGAAAGCCAACATGGTAAGATGATCACCTAAAACAGAGTAGCTGCCGGGACTGGAAGGAGGTCTATTCTATTCTGGGGCCATTTGGCAGATAACCTTCTAATCATACAGAAAAATATCAGGGCAGACAAACAGAGCACCAAGAAAATAAGGCCATCAGTGAAGAAGATAAAGAAGTTTGTACAAAGCACTCTGTGTGTGTGTGTGTATATATATATATATATATATATGGCTGTCAGGTAAAAATCAATTTCCTGCGGACAGGATCAAGAGCAAGGTGCGGGGACAATAAACATGCTTAAAGTACTGGAGAGTCCATAGTTTAAATACAGGTTCTCCTGCTGAGTGCTGGTGGCAATAAGGAACATCAGGCTGCCTTTTGGGAGGCCAAGGGGAGGAAGCAGGCCTAAGGGGAACGGACTCACGACTAACGCTGAATACTTGGAGTTGCCTGGGGCAAAGGAGGTCGGGCTGCATATAACTGGATCTTTGAAGATTTAATAGATTCCTCATTCTACGGCAGTGGGTCCTTTTAGGTTTTTGTCAAGACTCAGCTCTAATTTTCCTTACATTTAGGTTATTTAGCTCTGGCTTTGGGGATAAAAAAAGAAAGAAAAGCAGGTCGAATTTAAGCTAATGAACAATAAAACTTCAGGGTTGGAGGTACTGCTTTTATTCAGGGGCTAAATGAGGGTCTGCAACAAATTAGAATTTTTAAAATGGATGTTTGGATAATGATACAAGCTGTATCACTATGAAGTGTGCTGAGGAGGAAAATATTTGAAATTGCTGACATTTGCATGATAAGTTGGATTGTATGGAATAGGCAAGAGGGGAAAAGACAAAGCTCCATGGTCAAATTAAAGGTTGCTTGTTCAGACCAAAGGCAAAGTTCTAGTCGAATCGGGGGGGAAGTGCTGCTAATTATTTTTCTCTATAGATGGAATGTAAAACCAACTGTAAAAAATCATGAATGAGACTCAGAGGCTGGCATTACAGCAAATTCAATGATTTTTGAAATGCATGCCTCTACAAAGAATGGACTATTATTCTGTCTAGACTCCGTGGCACAGTATAATAAATAAAGACTGACGGCATCAATATATTTCATAAATACATTACTGGAATTTACATTATTTCTGACTGTTAAAAGTTCCTGAGCTACCCTAGGTAAAGCAACATCCACATCTTATAAAATAAAAATCTATTGGCAATGTCATTTGTTAACAGACAAAGAAACAGTAATGGCATTTATTTCTCTGAATATATTCATCTTCTTAAGTAAACCTAGGAAATCTGAACTTGAACCCATAGATAATTCATTAGCTCCAGTACACTGGTTTGTTTTCTTAGAGTCTTCTCATACATACAATATCCTAACACAGGTTTTGTAAGAGTGCCTAAGGGACTTTTTTTTCCCTAGAAAGGTATATATCTCACATAAAATAAATTATGACGGGGAACTTGCAAAGCTATCAAATTGACATGCAGCTGAAATGACTTCTTTCTTAAAAAATTTCTTCTAGAGCTACACACATTTTTGTAATGAAACCACTAACAACAGATGGAAGTCCACCAACGGGCCTCAGTTTTCTGAGTCTAACATTTCCTAGAGCCTGAGGATGGAGAGAAGGCAACTAAAAATATAGGTTTAGAGAACAATTAGTCATTCTCAGGAAATCTATAAATATCCTGGGAAAGCAACATGGTATAAACATTCTGCCCCACAGAAAATATGAGCTATATTGTATTATATTATGTCATGATTTGCAATGTGATGTGATGTTAGAGATGCTTCACCATTTTTTTTTAACTTTTATTTTTAGAAATCACTGAAAAAGAAATAGTCCCTTTGGCTTAAAAATGTGTGGAGAATGTATGAAAGCACCATCCTTCCTTCCTTGTCCAGCCCTGGGAACCTCTCGAAATGGCCCTTCCATCAGTCTCCCCAAAGGATGAAAGTGTTCACCTGCATGGTACCCATGAAGAGCCCTTCACAAAACCCTCCAGTGAAAACAGACCAAGAAAGACAAAAATGAGCGCATAGACTGGGCTGGTTTTGTTGTTATTATTTTTTTAATAGGACTTTTAAAAATGTCTCTTAAAGACTGTAAGACAGTGACTGGCACTAAAGTTCACAGATGCAGTAAAATCACGTACACACCTGCCCGCCAGCGTGGGCCAACTGTGAGCCAGGCCAGCTACCTCCCCAGAAGCCGGTGCTGCTCGAAGTTCTTGCATATAGGAGCTATAACTTTAAAAATCCCAGTGTATGACTGTTAGTAATGTTTGAGCATATGATCTTGTCAGTATTTCTCTCTTGCTGTTGAGTCACTGTAGCCTGCCAGGCTCCTCTGTCCATGGGATTCTCCAGGCAAGAATACTGGAGTGGGCTATCATTTCCTTCTCCAGGGGATCTTCATGACCCAGGGATCAAATCTGCTCTCCAGTATTAGCAGGCAGATTCTTTACCACTGAGGCACCAGGGAAGCCCCAATACTTCTCTACAGAAGAGCAACTTCATATGGCTCTTCCTAATATCAGTTATTTAGAAGTGGCGGGTAAAATAATTTATAGACTGTTTCTTTTCAAATCCATGCTTATAAATGCCATTTCTTTCATTACTCCTTAGGAGTTAATTTTCAAATACTCTCTCCAAACCCCTAGTATGGTTTCACAAATCCTTATATCTTGAGTTCAAATCTATCCTGACTTTCTTACTAAAAATCATAGCCCCAAATCAGATCAGTAAGTAAAACAAGATAGAGACATGAGAAGAAAATTTTAATCGATCCTTAAAAAGCAAATCAAAGACTTCTGCTACAGATTTCAGACTCATGAATTCAAACAGCAGTCATCAAACTACAGCTGGAAGACCAAATCCAACTCAGTGCCTGTTCATATAGTTTTATTGGCACAGAATCGCATTCATTCCTTTATTTTTTATCTATGACTGCTTCTGTGCTACATGGAGCTGAATAGTTTTAACAGAGACTGCAAGGCTCACAAGTCAAAATATTTACCATCTAGCCCTTTACAGAAAAAGTTTGCTGAGCCTTGGTTTAAGACACTGGTTAAACTTGATACTCAATATCAAACCTTGACTAGAAGAATCTTGGAATATTTTTCTATCAGTCAAGATGGACTAGATTATACTGAAGTAACAAAGAAGCCTAAATGAGGTTATAAAACTTAAAGTGATTTAAAATTGTTCATTTCTTGTTCATGCTAATGTCTATCAATGGTGCCAGGGGCTCTGTTCCATGCAGTCATCAGATAGGAGGGGCTGATGGAGCAGCTGCTACCTGGAATTCTGCTGTAACCTTGGCACTGGAAACAAGGAACAGCATCTCACACACACGGGTTGTGCTGTCTTGTGTTGGGAAATGACATACATCACTCCCACCCACAAGTTCTTGGTCAAAGTCACACAGTCTTGTGGTGCCTGAATTCAATAACATAACAAAGGAAAGTCCTTCTGGAAGAAAGAGAACTTACAGGCGAACTAGATATCGAATAACAGCAATCCCAACAACTACAACTTCCCAGAGGATGCTAAAGCCAGGGTTAGGTCTTTAAAAGATAACAGCAATGAGGGAGGCAATGAAGGATAGGGCATTTCCATCCCGGAAATTGCTTGTGTTGCAGTTTTACTGCAGAGAGCAGAAAGAGGAGTTAGGAACAAGACTGAAGAGGTAGACAGTGTGAAGCCTGGAGGACCCTGATGCAATGCCAAGGAGCTTCACCTTAACTCTGAAAGCCATGGGAAGCAAAAGATTTCTTTTATTTAAGCAACAGGCCTATTTGGAGATAATGACATAGCAATAGAATCCTTTGTAAAACCTAATAAAAATATCCATGACATGTTTCATATCCATCTAAGGATATTTATTTTTTAAAAAGCTCTATTTGTTTATATTTTAACTTTCCATTACTCTGATAGATGGGATATTATATAATAACCTAAATGAGGAAAGAATTTGGAAAAGAATAGATATGTGTATATGTATAACTGATTCACTTGTCTGTACACCGAACCTATCACAACATTGTTAATTAACTGTACTTCAATATAAAATTAAAAGTCAAAAACATTTAAAAAAATAAAGATTTTAAAAAGTCATTTTGATAGGAAACTTAATATTGAAAGCATATGTCAAAGGGACAAGCCCAGTGTTTATCACTGTCATCAGTGTTTTAAAATAGACTCATGTAAAATACATCTGTGACTTTCCTTCTAGACACTCCAGGGTGCAGGCCAGCTCTTCTCTCCAGAACAGCCATTCTAAAAGGCCACGCTCTCCAATTAAGAACTCATTTATGTCTCCTTTTTTTTTTTTTTCAAATTGAGTCATGATTTCTATTTTAATTAGAAAACCAGGATAGATGTAAAGCTAAGAACTAAATATATAACAGATCGTAAAAAAGTAGAAAGAGCTTCCCAGGTGGCTTGGTGGTAAAGAATCCACCTGCCAATGCAGGAGACATCCGTTTGAACCCTGACTCGGGGAGATCTGCTGAAGAAGAAAATGGCAGCTCGCTCCAGTATTCTTGCCTGGAGAATCCCATGGACAAAGCTTGGAGAATCCCATGGACAAAGGAGCCTGGTGGGCTACAGCCTGTGGGGTTGCAAAGAGTGAGACACGACTGATGCAACTAAACACGACAAAGTAGAAAACATGCTTGAAATATCCTTACACTCACTCTCCAGAGATCTAGCCCTATTTTTTTTTTTAACTTCAAATTCTGCTCAAATCAAACTTTCTTGATTGGAAGCTCACCTGACAATTCTAGACCTTTGAGATTGGCCTTCCTTGGACTGCAAGCAGCAGCAAGAGTCAAGGTCATTCTGCTGCTTCTGCTTGGGCCCCAGCGCCCCTTCTTCTTAACAGAGTCCATTGGCTGCATATCCCCACCTTTCCCTGCATCCATCTGCTTCCCAACAGCCTGAAGGATGCTCAAGGCCAAGGCGGGAGCCCAGTCCCGATGGCGGAGCATGAAGATCTCCAGGAAAGCAGGCCGGGCAGCAGCGGAGCGCCACGTGGCCTGGGATGTGGCGAAGCAAGTAAGCGGGGTCCCGATGGAGAGGCAGGAGCTGATGGGCTGGCAGGCGCTGGGCCGACGAGGCAGCCGGGGCTGACTTCCGGAAGGGACCCAGGGCTCCTGCGCTGTCCGGGGTCTCTGGAGTTCTAGGAGGCCCACACGGAGTCCTGGGATAAGAGAGGTGCCGTTGCCGGGGTACCAGAGGCCCTCGTCCCACACAAGTCTGCAAGGAGTCTGGCAAACCCCAGCCCTTGTGGACACCCCACCATAGCACCCCCAGAGTCCTAACACAGGGGTGCCTCTCCAGGAGCCAGCCAGGCGGCAAGGGAGCTGGGGAAAGCCAGGACTTGCCACGGTTTGCACCAAAGAGAGACTATGCATGCTCAGTCCAAGGGATGAAGGCTTGGAAACATCTCCAGGGGAGGCCCGCCTTTGCTGCAGTCCACATCTGCCCAGGTTCACGTCCACAGCGAACCAAACACGCTGTTCCATGACACCACCTCTAGGCTGAGCATTCCTCCCGGCAGCTGTGAGATTTTCTAGAATTTACAGGAGACCCTCGCGGCTTCTTTCTAGAGCCTTTCACCTAAAGAACAGACTCAAGGGTAGGGGGATGGTGTCTCCATCTGTGGTTCATTAATGGGTCCAGCAGTCATTCCATTGCCTTGTCAGCGTTTTGATCCAAATGAACATGGGAATCCGTCTGGGTAAAATTACTTGGATGTTTGCAGGAAAAATGTCTTCTCTCTTAAGAGCCACAGGAGTATCATTGTCAGTTTTGCTTAATTCCAGGCGGTCCAGTAGATCCCTGGAAAGGTGGGTGTACAATTCTATACCCGTGCTACCCTACAGGATGGCTACCAGCCACATGTGGGTCTTGAGCTTTGAAATGTGGCCACAGAGAAACTGAACTTTGAGTTTTATATAATTTTCATTAAATACTTGCACATGGCGTGTGGCTACCATATTGAAGAACTTCTAGACAATGTCATTCCAGATATAAGGTCACTGATACACTGCAAGTCTGCAAAAAAAAGACAGCATTGTAACAAATGTCACAAAGGAGCAGTGGAAAAGAGTCTTCGTGCACTGAGTTTCTGAATAAACCAGCTGAGTGGCTACCTTAATTCTGCTCCTTTGTTAGATATTTATAAAGTTCTTCCTTGCTTAGATTTTGGTTTCTATTTCATGCATTCAAAACATCACAACTAATTTTAGAACTCCCTGTATTACCCACCCTTACTCTGATTCAAGTGTAGCTATTTCATAGCAAGAGTCATGCCTCAGTCTTCCTCTGGGTATCCCACATGACTGCAGTAGGGAACACCCACACTGTATGTAACTTCCCAGATGGCTCAGTGGGTAAGAAACATCCGCCTGCAATGCAGGAGACACAGAAGACTCAGGTTCCATCCTTGGATGGGAAAGATCCCCATGAGGAGGAAATGGCAACCCACTCTAGTGTCCTTGCCTAGAGAATCCCATGAACAGAGGAGTCTGGCAGGCTGCATTCCATGGGGCTGCAAAGAGGTGGATCCAACAGAGCATGCACGCAGGCACACACACACACAGGCACACACACACACACACACGCACAGTATGTATGCACTGAGGAAAACCAGAGCAGGTGCAGGCCTTCATGGCATTTTCATCACTGGGTTCTAAGAGGCACATTGCCCTGTGACTGTAGTTAGTACATCAAGCAACTAGAGGTGGAAAGCTTGGTTTGTATGCAAACAGATAAGGTTATGTACAACTCTGAATATAAATGTAGAGTTCCTTCTAATATTTCTCTCAACTGCTCTCCTGCAGGGCAGAAATGAGACCAGTGGACAGCATTTCCACCACTTAAAACAGTGAGTTCTTGCATTACTGAGACTTGATTTTCTCCTAAATAAAAGGGTATACAGCGATTCACTGTAAAAGACAGCAGATCAAAGTCAGGCTTCTCTAAGTAAAGGCAGTGGTCAGAGTGTTCAAGTCTCTCTTTTTCTCTCCAGTTCCCTCGTTGGTCACTTCTGCTGGTCAGAGGCTTCCTATCTAACTCCAGACTTCCATGACCTCAGCTTGAAAAACTCATATCTGTGTGTAAACCTGTACCTTGCTAAAATGCAAAGCTATAAATAATATTGTTTTGTAAGATATTAAGTCTATTCAGTCTTTAGTTACTATATATACAATGTTTTTATAGCATGAAAAAAGTAAAAAAATAATCAACATGTTCAACATTTAAGGGAGTAATGTCTGTCCTTGCTTTTATTTTCACTCTAAAAGAACTGACTTGACCTTATTGTGAAATAATTGCATATGAACCCAGATTTGTAAACTACAGTATTCCTAAAATAAACATTTCTTTCTTCCTCATTTGTTTTCTTAAGTACTTTTTTAAACTTCCAAGATAAAGATAACATATAATTAATAAAATCTAGAAAGGTAGGAAAAATTTTCACCTATAATTTTCTTAACAATATCTGCCAAAATTTCTATATATTCCATTCCAATCTTGTTCTCTGCCTCTATTTTTTTCAGTTGCAATGATATTAAACATGCAATATTCCTTCTATACATATTAAGAATAGGTTTTCTATATCATATTAGTCAAGAAGACATTTCAACAAGACATAGATATGCATGCATATATGTGCTGTGCTTTGCTAAGCCGCTTCAGTCATGTCCGACTGTTTTGCAACCCCAAGTTAGCTAGGTAGGTAGGTATAAGCTAGCTAACTATATCTAATATCTACGTACGATATGTATATTTGAGGGTATATATTTCTTAATGATTATTTCTCTGCAAAAAATAGCATAAATTGAAAGATTTTAATAACAGAAAACATGAAATTAAAAAAAGATTATAATTATATTACCCTATCAGCAATGTGTGGAATGAACTTGAAATTGTGTTTAAGTTTATTAGATGGAATGTAAATGGTTGCATGTGCCTAGCCTATTGCATTGAAGCGCATCATTCCAGACAGCATCATGCCTGGATACAGGGTCTCTGTGGCGCTACAAGCCTGCAGAGAAGAAACCACCACGGATGGCATAAAGGAGCAATGAAGACAGCCAGGAGCATCCTGATCCTCTAATTCCACAAGCCCTCATGTGTGCTCTAACTTCAGAGATCTGCACAAGTGTTTTTAAAGGTCTGTATACTTAAGTTGGAGTAGAAAATGGTGACCCACTCCAGCATTCTTGCCTGGAAAATTCCATGGACCAAGAAGCCTGGTGCGCTACAGTCCATGGGATCTTACAGAGACACAACTGAGCATACATATGCACACTCATACTTGAGTTGCATAAACCTGAAAACACCCTAACTAAAACACATTTCCCCCTTAATCATATCAACTATGCCCTATCCTTACCAAGATATATTGTCCTGTCCTCATTAGCAATGAACACTGCAATGAAAAAAAGTTTGCTGTAGTAATTGACCAGCGGATATGATGGAAACTAACCTCAAGTGCTTGCTGCATGAGTCACCGTGAGCTGTTTTTCTTTATTACCTCACTTAATCCTCACGACAGTCCCGGAGCTGGCATCACCACCACCACTAATTTGCAAACGAGGAAACTACAACACAGTCCCCCAGTGGGGAAGGACTCATACACAGACAGTCAGGCACAAAGCCCAGTGTTGGTTGCATTTTCCACCAACGTTATGCAACAAAATAACGATCGCGGGGCTTTGCTCCTCTGCGGCCGTCGCCTTCTGTCTGACTTAGACCTGTTCCTCTGCCATCTTGCTGGCCATGACGATCCCTCCAAATCCTCCTATGCTTTTTCTCTTGTGCTTCATGCTAATGTCAAATTATATATGATTTATTTTCTATAATTTTCATTATCCCCACCAAAAATATAGGCTTGATGAAGACAGGGATGTTTGTCTATTTCATTCATTGCTCCATTCCCAGTGCCTGCAAGTAGACAACTTTCAAAAATATGTTTTTAAGGAATGAATGAGCAAATGGATCTTCTATTTTGTTTCTCTTTAATTAACTGCTGTTTTTGTTCTTCAGTTGTTAAGTCGTATCTGACTCTTTGTGATCCATGAACTACAGCACTCCAGCCTCCCCTGTCCTCCACTATCTCCCAGAGTTGCTTAGACTGATCGAGTCAATGATGCTATCTAGCCTTCTAACAGGGATATTGAACTTTTAAAATAATAATTTATCGAGTACACTACTTTCTTTTGAATTATGCCTATTTCTGCTCGCAGCTGTAAATCCAATCAAATCTGGTCCACTCTCATGATGTCATGGATGCTCTGTTATCAAAGTCCAGGTATGGACAAGGATGTCTTATTCACATTGTCTTCCAGAAGCCTCTTTTAGTACCCAGTGGAACAAAACTTCCTGGGCTTATTTTTCTGGATTCTAACTCCTGCCTCTTGCTTTGTGGTTGAGTCTTGAGTGTTCTGACTTTGTCCAGAGAGACTGGAGTCACTTTTGCTGTGGGAAACCAGTGGTCTGGCCCACCTAGGGACCTGCCTACTCTAGGTAGCCGGGGCCACCTGCACAGCTCAGGGGATCAGACACTTGTGTGTCTTGACATTTTGTGCTTTACCCAATACGTTTCTGTTTTTCTGCTTGTGTTTGCTCTCTTTATAATATAGGAGCAATTTTTCACTATCTTTGTTGAAAAATATCTGCTGTTTAACATATAATTTGCTGCGTGGATTTATTTATTAGTTGTTTTTTTTTTCCTTACAAATGAACTTGCAAAACAGGAAAAGACTCACAGACTTAGAAATGGACTGATGGCTGCTGGAGGAAGGAATGGGTAGGGAATCTTGGATGGACACCTACACACGGTTATATTTAAAATGAATAACCAGCAAAGATGTGCTGTATAGCCAGGGAACACTGCTCAATACTATGTGTCAGTCTGGATGGGAGGGGGGTTTAGGGGAGAATGTATACATGCAGATATATGGCTCAGTGTATATACGCTGAGTCACAGCATTGTTACTTGGCTATACCCCAATACAGAATAGAAAGTTAAAAGAAAAACTCTTTTCTCTAGCAAATGATTACATCTTTACAGTTTATCTCTACCTCCTCTTTTTAAATGTAAACTAAAAAAAAAAAAACAAAAACAGAAAAATTAAAACAGTTCATCCATTTCTCCCATACCACACCTTAACTTTTTGTCAAAATATGCACAATTTTTATTCAATTTGTTCTTGAATAATATTCAAGATATACATATATAATATCAGCATTATATGTATTTACATATTTTTGTTGTTGCTGTTGTTTGTCCGTTGTCTTTATGTCTAGATGTAATGTGAATTTCATGAGATTAAGGACTTTACTCTTCTTTTTCATCGTCATACATGGATACATAAACCTCACTGTGACTCAGTTTTCTCATCCATGAAATGGATACAGTAACAGTACAATATGTCTAGGATGATAAACTAATGTCACAGTAATGTAGTTAGAGTGATGCCTGGTGCAAAGTGCCTGCTACATGTGGTCTGTTACTGTTTCTGTTATCTTAAAGATGCTATAAAGCAGGCATAGTCCTGTCCTCTGATTTCTTCCTCCTCTTAAACTCCAGTCTCTTTGGACGACTTCAAACTAGTGTAATTTCTAGGATGATTAACTAATGTCACAGTGTAGTTAGAGTGATGCCTGGTGCAAAGTGCCTGCTACATGTGGTCTGTTACTGTTTCTGTTATCTTAAAGATGCTATAAAGCAGGCATAGTCCTGTCCTCTGATTTCTTCCTCCTCTTAAACTCCAGTCTCTTTGGACGACTTCAAACTAGTGTCTGAGCTTAATGAACCTCTGCCATGCTGTGTGTGTTAATAGCTCTACCTGCCCTTAAATACTTAGCAGCTGGCATTTTAAAACACATTTATATAGTGTTTTAGATGACAATATTTTTCCAGTAGGAACTTGAATATGGTTTAAGCTAATTAAATAATAATAAAAGAACAATCATAATAGTACTTATTCTATATTAAGAAACTACTATGTGCCAGGGACTTTTTAATGTGCATTTTTTCTAACACTTAAAATTATCTTGCAATCCACCCAGGAATTATTACACCAATTTTTCAGGTGACAACACTGGATGTCAGAGCAATTAGGGGTCTTGTCTCTTTTAGACCGCATACCCACCAAGCGGTGGATTTGGGATCTAATCCCATGTTGCCCTGGTTTCAAAGTGTTGCTATTTTCAATCTGATTGAATCATGCCTCCTAATAGGGAAGCTTTAAGGGAACATAACTCAGCAAAGTAAACTCCTACAGTGAAGATAGAAGTGAGGTCCAGAAATGATGGCACTGATTCCAAAAGGCTGGCCTGACCCTCAGCAGAGAAAGCTGGAGGGTCTCAAACAGGCCGCCCTACAGTTTTCATTGTTGTTGGTTTTTGTTGCTTTGTTTGTTTGTTTGCAGAAGGCTTATTTGGAGGACTGAGGTGCTTCCTAAAGGGACAGAGAAAATATTCACTGTTTTGTAGCTTTCACGAAAGCATGATTAAATGTGAATGAATAGCTGATATTTTGTGTTTGAAAAAGCACAGATTGTCTAGTTTAAGTAAACTGATAGATCCTGTAATATAAGATATACAATAATGTAACATCTCTTTGTCAGAATTTCAGTAGCTGCTTTTAGAATACCTCATTGATACTTACATTCCATCTTTCTGCTTGTTTTTGGTTTTGAGGCTGAGTGTGTGTGTGTTCATGTGTGGTTGGTTAATTGGTTCTTCCTCCCCCTCACTTTGTCCTGGGTTGAAAACAAAAAAGCATGATTAAATGTGAATGAATAGCTGATATTTTGTGTTTGAAAAAGCACAGATTGTCTAGTTTAAGTAAACTGATAGATCCTGTAATATAAGATATACAATAATGTAACATCTCTTTGTCAGAATTTCAGTAGCTGCTTTTAGAATACCTCATTGATACTTACATTCCATCTTTCTGCTTGTTTTTGGTTTTGAGGCTGAGTGTGTGTGTGTTCATGTGTGGTTGGTTAATTGGTTCTTCCTCCCCCTCACTTTGTCCTGGGTTGAAAACAACAACATTCATGCTATTTTTTCCCCTTGAATTAGATATTGGTGATATTTCAGGAAGCAATATCCACAGGGAGATTTTTCTGGGTTAAGGCAGTATTAGGAAGGCAGTGGTAAAAAGCTCTCTTATTCTGGTTAATGAAATGAATTCTATGCAGTTCTTAATTTGAAGTCTATATTCAAAGTCAATTTTTTTTTCCTTATACCAGAAGACTTGTATCTTCCTTTTTTTTTCTTTCTTTCCGATTTTGATAGCTCACTTAAATATTGAAATGTTTAAGGGAACCAGATTCTTTAATGAGAAAAGAAAAAAAAAGTGGCAAAGGATATGACTGAAGTTTTAAACATTTTGAGTGATATGCACTCCAAATGGACTCAATGGACGTGAGTCTGAGTGAACTCCGGGAGTTGGTGATGGACAGGGAGGCCTGCCGTACTGCGATTCATGACTGAACTGAACTGAAGGTTAACATTTTGTTTTGATACATATCATGGAAGCAGTAGGGCAAGGGAGTAAAGATAATTTGAGAGAAGGAGATTTGGGGCTGTCCCATGATATCTAATTTGGATCGGCAGCGGCATGAGGAAACAAGGTTCAGCTCAGTTCAGTTCAGTCGCTCAGTTGTGTCCAACTCTTTATGACCCCGTGGACTGCAGAATGCCAGGCTTCCCTGTCCATCACCAACTCTCTGATCTTACTCAAACTCATATCCCTTGAGTCAATGATGCCATCTAATCATCTCATCCTCTGTCCCCTTCTCCTGTCTTCAATCTTTCCCAGCATCAGGGTCTTTTCCAATGAGTCAGTTCTTCACATCAGGTGGCCAAAGTATTGGAGTTTCAGCTTCACTATCAGTCCTTTAAAAAATGGAAGTATCAATGGACAGGAGATGCCTGTGTGGTGGGAGAATCATTTCCAAAGAGGTTTCATAAGTGAACTCAAGGATGGAAACCACCTCTTATTTATGCCAATGAAACAGCAAATTATTGAGTGACAAAAGATGATAAACATACAGTGAATTGTGGACTTTTATAAAAACTCCTTGCTAAGATGCAAAGAATTCAAAGTGACTTAATAGTACAGTTGGTGAAGGAAAGTGTTTTCCAAAAGAGTGTTGCTCATATGGTTAACTAGGAAAAACTGAGACAAACTGCACTCCATTCAGGCAAACAGTGGAACAGGGAAGATCTGATGCTGTGTATCAGTGTACATCTGCTGTGATAGCTGGAAACCTTTAGCTTTGAATCTATGCAGTGCTACATATATTTCTCTTACACTGAGTAACTCCAGAAATAAAAAGGTCAAATATTCAGCATGGCTTACTTTTCATCTTGTTCTGAACTTGGCAAAACTTTGCAAAATTCAGAGCTCCTGTGGAATTCTCAAGGGCCTGGAGCTTTGGCCCAGATGCATGAGCAAAATGGGAAATGGCCTCTTTGTCCTTTGATCACATAAATCCAAACCAAATAAGGGCCAAGCTGGAACAGACTGGATGTGCAAATTTCCAAAGAGAGACCACAACATGCATAGAACCATGCCACTTCAGCATTTCCCCCATTCCTCAAAAGTAGGAAGCCTGATGAATCAGTGGTGGTTCTACTCAGTTCAAGTCATGGTCTTTCCATGTAACCATGATTATGTTCTAATTAAAAAGGAAGTTTTGGGAGCTTAGCTTTTGGAGTAAAAAACTTTAGGAATGGTGAGGTCTTTATAAAGTATTAAATCAAAAAAGCAAGACTTTTTTTTTCTAATGAACTTTTTTTTATCTTTTATTTTTAATTAATTTATTTATTTTAATCAGAGGCTAATTACTTTACAATATTGTAGTGGCTAATGTGGAGCTATTTATCTCAGGGTGAGGACAGTTGAAACTCACCTTTATTTATCTAAAGTTATATGAAATCACATCTAAGTAATTATCCCTCCCTCTAACGGTCACTATCTCGACTTCCAACAATGTATTTAATATGCTGTTAGCTTTCTATTCCTTGATTCTTATTTCACTACCACCACAATCTACCTCTCCTTACAGTTAAAATCTTTCAATAGCTCTCATTGCTATAGAAAATAATACAAAATCTTTTTAGCCTGGTATTAAAGGATAACCCATTGACTCAAAATCTATAACAATATTTACAATGCAATGTTCTAAAAATGCTATGATGGGTGAGATAGGTAAAGTCTCTGTGTTTACATTATAAGAGGAACAGGAGGAATGGAGGAGAACATGTCAATAACATTAAAGTCCTATTTGTTGTTGTTTAATCGCTAAGTTGTGTCTGACTCTTTTGTGACCCCATGGACTGTGGCCCACCAGGCTCTTCTGTCCATGGGATTTCCCAGGCAAGAATACTGGAGCAGATTGCCATTTTCTTCTCCAGGGCACCTTCCTGTCCCAGGGATCCGACATGCTCTCCTGCACTGGCAGGTGGATTCCTTACCACTTGTACCACCAGGAAAGCCCTAGGGTTCTATAGCACCATTAGAAAGGGGTAATGCATGTCATCTTATTTAATCTTTAAAACAATCTCATAAGAAAGAGGCAATCTTATCTTCATTTTACAGTTAAGAAAATTGAGGCTCAGATTAAGTAACTTGCCAGTTTTCACTCAACCAGCAAGAGATGTGGCCAGTGTGAATATATCACAACTTGGCTTCATAGACATTAACTGCTAAGTCTATTCCTTCCAGTACAAGTCTTTTAAGTCTATCCCTTCCTGAATGCCTGATTGCATTCAGGTATGTGCAAAATTTCACCTTTACTATTTGCAACACCAAACACAAATGTGCCCAGAATAAAGAAATGTAAATGTTTTAAATGTGCCTGGCATGCTGTGATTCATGGGGTCACAAAGAGTCGGACAAGACTGAGCGGCTGAACTGAACTGAACTGAACGTTTTAAATGGCTTATTTTGGATAACTGGATATAAAGAGTTTCAGAAACATTTTTCTTGGTGATTTTCATATTCTCGTATAGATTGTGTATTCTTCATACAAATGATTTTTCTTGCTTGTTTGTTTTGTTGATTCACTGTTCTAAATCCTGGGAATCCTGAGAAACCAAGTACATTTTCCATTTTAAAACAAAAACCACAATATGTTAAACTTACTAAAATGGTAGAAATCTTATGCTAAATATAACTTTTGAAATTCATAAATAATTCTGTCACTGTATTTGTTTATGACATTTATTCAAGAGTTAAATATCACATCAAAGTTGCAACTAACTTTAGATTTACAGAGATGAAAACTGTAGTCTACCAGAGAAATAACCAAATAAGAACTTGATATGGGTTGTTTAAAACTGGTTCAATTTTGAAAACTCCCAAGTTGGAAAATGATTCATAGCTCTAAGCTTTGGAGAAAAAAAAAAAAATCCACATCGTCATTTTGTTATGCAGTAATGAAAACACAAATGTAGATGGAGGGCATATTTTAAATTTCTCCATTTTCTCTTCAAAAAAACCATCTCAAAGTTCTCTAGCATTTCATTCTCAAAGCTATCTTTCCAATCTGACAGTTACAAACTATATTTGTAACTAAAATAATAATGCATAATGACAGATTAATTAAGTCAGAAAACAAAATGTAAAAGCACCTTTCAATATCTTTCTTTACCCATAAGCACACTTCTGGCCCAACCTATGTCTTCACCAGTGTAAACTGCTGCAAGTATTTCTGCATCCTTTTGTCAGAGACGTTCTTAAAATAACATGCAGATTCAAGGGGAGAAATACGCTCTTCTCTGGTTGGTAAGGAAAGAACTGTTTGGTTTGGCTTAATTAGGTTTTCATTTAGACACATGAAATAGATTTTACCTTAAGATGGTAAATTTAAAAAAAGAGGCACATTAAGCAACTCACCAAGACACCAGTACTTAGGTTTACCTGACAGTACTCTTTGTATTCAAATTTACTGGATTAAATCAAAATGATAAGGAGAAGAAATAAAGATGGTGACGTAGAAAGATGCTGAACTCACCTCCTGCCACGAGCACTTCAAAACTACATCGATATATGAAGCATTTCTCACTGAAAGCAAACTGCAGTTTGCAGTAGAAAATCTCTTAGACAACCAAGGCTGTAACAAAGATTCACACAAAGTCAGGTCAGAGGGGAAGGGAAGCAACTGGGTTAGGACTCATGCCCCTAGGAGGGACACAGAGCAGAAAGGAGATTACCTGGGCTGGGAGATCCTCCCTGGGGAGTGGGCAGTTCCATCCAGCCTTGAGATTGGAAACCAGAAGGATGAGTCCCCTTAGCTGGTTTGCAAACCAGTGGGACAGACTGACAGCAGGGCTATAAGAAAGCTAGACTCTGCTCGTGAAGAGTACATGCATACTTGCTTACTCCAGAAACAAAGTGGAGCAAGCAAACAGAAACTGCTTAGGACTCTGACTGATTTCTCAGGAGATCCCCAGCACATGCCCCCAGACCATGATCACTGCCCACTCTGGCCCAGCTCCAGCGCTCTCCCCCTAGGGCAGAGGTGCTAATGCTGGAAGTAGCCAGGACACACACTAACAGAGAACAGAACCAGCTTGGACTCAACCCTCAGGGCTTTTGCTCCAGCAACTTACGTGGTATTGGCCACTGAGCAGAAGAGAAGTCTTGGCTGTGGCTTTAGTCCCTCCATATCCATTTTTATCTCCTAGCAATGTGATATCTGAAAGCACACCTGTGGGAAGACAGGCTAGTGCTCACTTAAAATCCAGCTCTCCCGCCAAAGCCACTGGGCACTTGCAGACTGTACAGGAACACTGCCACACAAGGACACCCCTTCAAGACTAAGATAGGTAACTGTTTCACCTAACATCACAGAAACAGAAAGTTAAACAAAATGAGAAGACAGAGGAATTTGTTTTAAATTAAAGAATAAATGGAAAAAAAAAAAAACTAATGAAATAGAGATAAACGACTTACCAGTTAAAGAGTTCAAAACATTAATAGTATCGGGTTGCCAAAAAGTTCTTTGAATTTTTCTGTCCCATTTTATGGAATAACCGGAATGAACTTTTTGCCAAATTCAATAAGAATTCGAGTTGAATCAGGGGAAAAAATAGATGAACACAGCAAGAATTTTAACAAGGAACTAGAAAATTCAAAAAGGAACCAGTCAGAACTGAAGAATACAATAATTGAAATGAAAGACATGCTAGAAGGTATTAAGAGCAGATAAGGTGATACAGAAGAAAGCATGTGACCTGAAAGACAGAATAATGGAAATCAGCCAATCAGAACAGCCCAAAGAAATACAAATTTTAAAATGAGAACAGTTCAAGGGACCTTGAGACATCAAGTGAACCAACATCAAAGTTATAGGGCTCCCAGAAGCAAAAGAGAGAAAAGAGTCAACAAAATATTTGCTGAAATTACAGCTGAAAATGTCCCAAATCTGAAGAAGGAAGGTGGTGAAGGTGAAGTCGCTCAGTCGTGTCCAACTCTTTGCGAGCCCGTGGACTGTAGTGTACTAGGCTTTCTGTCCATGGGTTTCTCCAGGCAAGAATACTGGAGTGGACTGCCATTTCCTTCTCCAGGGGATCTTCCCGACCCAGGGATCGAACCCGGGTCTCCCGCATTGGAGGCAAATGCTTTAACCTCTGAGCCACCAGGGAAGCATATATGCAAATACAGGAATCACAGACTCCCAAGAAAAGAGACCCACACCAAGACGTATCATAATTAAAATGGCCAAAGTTAAAGAGAGAATTTTAAAGGCAGCAAAAGAAAAACAAAAAATCATATCAAAGGAACTCTCATTAGGCCCTTAGCCAATTTTTATGGAAAAACTTGCCCAACCAGAAGGGAGTGGCATTTTAATACATGAGCTGAACGGAATAAATCTGTAACATTGGATACCCAGCAAGATTTCATTTAAAATTGAAAGAGAGATAAATAACTTCTCAGAAAAGCAAAAGCTAAGAGTTCATCAAGACAACCAACCAGTCCATTCTAAAGGAGATCAGCCCTGGGTGTTCTTTGGAAGGAATGATGCTAAAGCTGAAACCAGTACTTTGGCCACCTCATGCGAAGAGTTGACTCATTGGAAAAGACTCTGATACAGGAGGAGAAGGGGACGACAGAGGATGAGATGGCTGGATGGCATCACCAACTCAATGGACATGAGTTTGAGTGAACCCTGGGAGTTGGTGTTGGACAGGGAGGCCTGGCGTGCTGCAGTTCATGGGGTCAAAGAATAGGAAACAACTGAGCAACTGAACTGAACTGAACCAAACTGAAACCTACCTTAAAGAAATGTTAAAGGATCTTTTCCAAGTGAAACAGAGAAAGGCCACAGCAAGAGGTCAGAATCTACAAGAAAGGAAAATCCCAGTAATAAATACAAATATATAGTGAAGATAACAACAATTGACATGGTAATTATAGTAATGACATGATAGGAATAGGACCATAGTTTCCTCTACTCATTCTCTGACTCTCTCCTATTCCTTGGCTTCTTCTTCTTCATATACATATTCTACTTAGCAGAGATTACTAGGAGACTTTCATAGACCATGTAACTCTGAGGCTTTTATTTTGAGATTCATAAACAGATATTAAGAAATATCCAGAGTCATCTCTGAAATTGAATGGTATTTGTTTATATATAGGTATGTTCATTTTTCTGGAAATGGAAGCCCATTCTCTATGTTCCAATAATTAAGAACAAAATTCTAAGCCAGCATATGTAAGTGAAGTTGCTCAGTCGTATCCGACTCTTTGCGACCCCATGGACTGTAGCCTACCAGGCTCCTCCTTCCATGGGATTCTTCAGGCAAGAGTACTGGAGTGGATTGCCTTTCCTTCTCCAGGGGATCTTCCTGACCCAGGGATTGAACCTGGGTCTCCTACATTTGAGGCAGACGCTTTAGCCTCTGCGCCACCAGGGAAGCCAACATATACATATTCGATAAATGAGGCAGCTGAAGTCCAGAGAAATGGGCTTCAGGGTCAGAAACGAGATTCAGGTCAGGTATTACAGTGTGTTGATCTGAAAGCTTTTACCTACATCATTCAATTTAGGTTAAGTCTTTTTAAAAATGTGTTTTTGCCCCAAACATCTCACTTGGTTTAAGAATATCTTATGTAAAAAGAATGATGAAATTAAATGTTAATGTAGAGTGAAGAGGTACTAACGTACCTGAGAGTGGATGGGTGAAATAAGATGCTATTCAGATTTCTGAAACTGATACCTAATATTTTCTCAGAAATTGCTCTAAGACGTAATGCTTTTTTAAAGCTTTAGGAGATGATAGAAGAAAACAGAAAAATAGTCTTGAAGGATGTGAAGGGACAGGTTGCGCTGTTTTGTGCCCTGAGTTACCCAGCCCAGAAATGTGTGAGCCACCTTCTATCCTGTACTCTTCCTGCCAGTTGGTTCCACCACTTTAATCTCTCTCTCCTGGGTTTGTCTTCCCTCTGTCTGTCAATACCTTAATGCATGGCATCCTTATTTTCACCTGGACTACAGAAACAACATCCTGACCTAGCCTGTGTTTTGTTCTGTTGCTTTAAATCTGCCATGCTCCCTCATCTCTCCATTCATTCACACTTATATTGTCAAAGTTCTGCTTTTAAGACTGAACTCACACCCTTTTACATAGCTCTTTCCTGGACAGTCCATTCTCTTACCACGTTTCCAAAACAATCCTTCCTGCAGGGCATTCAGACACCTATTGATATTAATAAACTTGCCATACTTTTTCAAGTCTCTGTATCTTGTTTTATCCTATTTTTTGCTAGAAATCATCACCCTAGTCCTCCCCCCCACAGAGACTCAGCTCAGGCATTTTCAAATTTAAGAAGTCTTTCTGGACACTTATCTCCTACTCTTGCCTCATGGTGCTGCTGATTCAGACTTAAGTGTTTCTTCTCTGAAATTCAATGACCTCTCCATCAGAGCATCACTTGTACAGTGAAGACTGATTCTCATGCTGTGTTCCCAGTCACACTAATTTCTTCATACAGTTATCATACCCTGCTTATCTTCATAACCCTGAAACACACAATTAAACAAAACAGATGAACAAAATTGAAAAATGTCCAATTTAAATTTGCATCAGTTCTCTTGATCTTTGCACCAAAGCCATAAAGCTGACTATATATTTTATTCACTTGGCCCCAGTGTTTTTCTTGCAAGTTTAAGGGAACACAGTCTTTTAAATAATAGCCAGTGTTAATAGTTAGTATTTATAGTGTACTTCCTATGGACCCAGGAACAATACCAACTATTTTACAACCGTTATGTCTTTTTAACCTAGAAACATAGCCGTGCTTCACAGATATGAAGACTGAGGCATTCAAATGAATATTAATTCAAATTCAAATGAATTAATTTGGTATTCAAATGAATTAATTTCTCAAGGTTGCTGCTACTGCTGCTGCTAAGTCGCGTCAGTCATGTCCGACTCTGTGCGACCCCATAGATGGCAGCCCACCAGGCTCCTCAAAGTCTGTGGGATTTTCCAGGCAAGAGTACTGGAGTGGGGTGCCATGTTACCCAATCACAAAACGCAAAATCAGAACTTAACCACAGTTTAGTTTTGTCCTCAAATGCTATACCGCATATGGAATACCTGGTGTACCATTTTATGAAGAAGAATTTAACTACAAATATCTGATCATTTTCCCTATGCAGTAAAATTCCACTCTAAATGTCTATTCATTTCTTTTCACATATTAAAAACAAGCCCAGAGAATGCACCTATTTAGTTCAGTGATGAGCTCATATATTATTTCATCTTGGCAACAATTTAAAATCAAAAGGTAGCAATATAAATAACACATTTAAAAGCATACATAACAATGGAAGCAAATAGATATTTATAGAGAATACCATGGCATCAAAGCTTTTCAGGGAACCATCAGAGTGGTAAAATCTTTGGTATTATCTCAGTTTAATCCTTAAGATTTTTGGACAATATGTAGATTAGGAAAATGTAGGTACTTATTTTGCATATGGGTACAAACACTAAGGCATAGAAAGGCTGAGTGCTATTGTAAGAGTGACTGCATAATTTGTAAGAGTGAAGTCTACAACTAATGTCTCCTGGATTACGGTCCACTATTAGCTTTGAGAGAATAGGAAGATAAGTCTCCCTCACCCTTTAAAATAACAACCTTTAAAAAAAAAAAAAAAGGAAAAGAAACAAGAAAACACTCTTTGCATCCCATCCCCTTTGACTTGCAGAAACCAGGCCTATTCCTGTCAAACCACACCCCTCCAAAACCCACCCCCAGCTCTCCCTCCCTTCTCCCACCCCAGAATCTCAGTAATTCATTCCTTAAATCACATGTGTGAAGCTTTGGAAAGCTAAATGGTTAGAACACAGAGTGTCCAGTGTGGCATATTAATATTTTCCAGTTCAACCAGATGTATTTGAAATGTTTATAAATCCAGCTGGCATCTGGCATTTGTTAGGAGAGTAACTCAGCTTTTAAAATCCCTGCCAGCCCTGTGGCAAGTCAAGTTGCACCCACCTAACGGGAAATGTAGCTGTTAGCTTCTCTCCAAGCTAGCCAGATGCCGCATGCTGCCACGCATCTACCAAAACAATATTAAAAGTCTGACACGTCCATGATTTGCGTTCAGATTCAGATTACGAAATAGAGCTGTGATACCAGAAAGTTGATTGATGACCCTTAAGTCAAAAACAGCTGTTTAGGTAGGTCCCCTGACATCTTGAGGAGCTTTTTTTTTTCTGTATTGTATCCTATGCTTGTATTTTTATGATGTACATAGGATTGTGTTTCAATGCCCCATGAAGAACTGACTTGTAGGTCACACTATATGGGCTCTGAAATAAATCTCTACATGCTTGAATATTAAAGCATAAGGCAAGAAATAAAATAGTGATGTAAATGAAAATTACATATATTTTCTTCCTGCCACTATTGCTTTCTATGCTTTTAATTGTTTGGGGTTGTTATTCAGTTGCTAAGTCATGTCGGACTCTTTGTGATTCCATGGACTGCAGCACACCAGGCTTCCTTGTCCTTCACCATCTCCTGGAGTTTGCTCAAATTCACCTCCATTGAGTTGGTAATGTCATTCAACCCCTTCATACTATGTTGCCTCCTCCTCCTCCTCCTGCCTTAAACTTTCCCAGGATCAGGGTCTTTTCCAATGAGTTGGCTGTTTGAGTCAGGTGGCCAAAGTAATGGAACTTCAGCTTAAGCATCAGTCCTTCCAATGAGTATTTCCTTTAGGATTGTCTGCTTATTTATTTATTGAAGGATAATTGCTTTACAGAACTTTGTTGTTTTCTGTCAAACCTCAACATGAATCAGCCACAGGTATATACCCTTTTTAACCTCCCTCCCATCTCCCTCCCCAACCCACCCCTCTAGGTTGATACAGAGCCCCTGTTTGAGTTTCCTGAGCCATATAGCAAATTCCTGTTGGTTAACTATTTTACATATGGTAATATAAGTTTCCATGGTACTCTTTCCATACATCTTACCCTCTTCTCCCCTCTCCCCAAGTCCATAAATCTCTATGTTTGTTTCTCCATTGCTGCCCTGTAAATAAATTCTTGAGTACCGTTTTTCTAGTTTTATCTCCTTGCAGTCCAAGGGCCTCTAAAGATCTTCTCCAACACTACAATTGAAAAACATTTCTTTGCTGCTCAGCCTTCTTTATGGTCCAACTCTCACATCTGTACTGGAAAAACTATGGCTTTGACTAGACATACCTTTGTCAGCAAAGGAATGTCTCTGCCTTTTAATATTCTATGATGCTTGTCATCACTTTCCTTCCAAGGAGCAAGTGTCTTCTAATTTCATGGCTGCAGTCACTGTCCACAGTGACTCTGAAGCCCAAAAAAATAAAATCTGTCACTCTTTCCACCTTTTCCCCCATCTATTTGCCATTGTTTGGGAGTACAAAATGAATATTCAAAAAAACTAGTCCAGTTTGGCAGAGAATGTTCGTGTGCTACAGTTTTTCCCAATAATGGGATCTCAGTTTGTTTGGTGTCTGCTTATTTTGATATTTCAAACTCTTACCAAGGTATTTTCAGAACTGGTAAGTACCTTCATATCTCTTACTATCCCCCCAGGACATGAACTCTCCAGCGGCTGGCAGCTGTAAATTTTCCCCAGAAGAAGCATGATTTGTCTTTGGTGTTGTACGTATGATGAAATAGTCAAGAATTTTTATAGCAAGGATAAGAAGCTAACCAAACACAAAAGTCACATTCTCATTTTCAATTTTGTTTTTGACACAGCAGAAGCTTCCCAAGGGGCAGAAGTTTAATCTTAATCTGACATGTTTTGACTAATAGCATGAAGTTTGGAGGAAAAACAGAGAAATGAATGTTGAAACTGAAGAAATTCTCTCTCTAGGATTGTATTTGTTTGCTTTCTTCTCTACAGAGATGTCTTAATTATGTGATATTTTGTAAATATCTTGTTCCCAAATTGGGTACGATCAAGAAAATTTAAAATTGAGCAAAAATTTACATTCTTAGGAATTTTTAAAAAGTCTTTGAAAATGAATATGTCCTCTTCCAAAGTACCCAGCATTTACTTAAAACAGTATTTTGTCTTATTCTAGTTATAGGTATGGTACACAGATAAGACTAGACATTTGTCTAATGCAGAGACAATTAAATAAGTTGCATGAAAATGACCTCTCTCATTCTTATGCAAAATCAGCAGGTTTTCCAAAAAGACTGCCTTTGCCTGGTAGTCCCAATTCTTTTAACTGCAACCTGGTAGGTAGAATCTGTTCTCATCCTTCCTCACCTGGCCACAGAAATTATTTTTGTACTATAAGATGATTGTCCATATTTAATTTAGCATTTTGTCATTTAACTGTGGTTCTTACATTAAGTGCATAAAATTTGAACCCCCTAAACTACTGTTAAATAACCACATACATACTGATTTGCTTCCCCCCAAAGGGAAACCCAAGGGAATATTAGAGATCGTGATATTTAATGAACTATGGTTAAATCAAAATTTCCCTTCAAGTTCACAGAGTATAAATGGTTCTTTCAAATACAAAAGGGTTACTTCTTCCTACAGTAGGCAGGGAAAGAGGAGAGGAGAAGGAGGAGGAAAGGGAAAAAAGCAACAAAGAAAGGCGCGATGGAGAAAAGGAGAGATCATATGTGAGCCACTAGGCGGGGAACCTACTAACTTAACTATCTTAATGAATCTCATTATTAGTATTTGTGCTTTAGAGATGAGGCAACTGAGCTTCTACAAGGTTAAATAACCAGCTGAGCCAGAATTTTATTTCAAAGGCCATAAATGCTCTTGTGAGAACGTAAGAGTCTGATCTTTCCTGAAATACCTGAAATCAAAAAAGTAACAACATTGCTTTGCCTTTCCATATTGGCAAAGAGTTCATTGAAAGAACAGAAAAATTTTGGTATGAAAAATGGATATCTTTTTTTTTTTTTAGATTTTACATATAAATGATACTATATATTTGTCTTTGTCTAGCTTATTTCACTTAGTATAATAATCTCTGGGTCCCTCATGTTGCTGCAAATGGCATTATTTCATTTTTTTATGGCTGAATGATATTCCATTATATAAATATACCATTGTATAAATAAATATACCATTGCATAAACATTCAATTGTATAAATAAACATCTTCTCTATTTATTCATCTGTCATGAACACAGGCTGCTTCCATGTCATGGCTATTGTAAATAGTGATGCAATGCACATTGGGGTGCCTGTATCTTTTCAAATAATGGTTTTCTCCAGATATATGCCCAAAAGTGGGATTTCAGGATCATATGGGAACTCTAGTTTTAGTTTTTAAAGGAACCTCCATACTATTCACCATAGTGGCTATACCAATTTACACTTCCACCAGCAATATAAGAGGGCTCCCTTTTCTCCACATTCTCTCCAGCATTTATTGTTTGTAGACTTTCTTATGCTGGGCATTCTGACCAGTGTGAGGTGATACCTCTGAACTTACATAGAAAACAGAAATAAACCCACAGACATAGAAAGCAAACTTGGTTGTCAAAAGTGGAAAGGGCATGGGAGGGATAAATTAGGAGTTGGGGATTTACACATACATGATACTACGTATGAAATAGATAACCATCAAGGACATACTGTATAGCACAGAAAACTATATTCAATATTTTGTAATAGTCTATAACAGAAGAGAATCTGATAAAGAATAGACACATGTATATATAACTGAATATCTTGGCTGACCAACTGAAAGTAATACAACATTGCAAATCAGCTATACTTCACATGGAGCTCAGCTTGGTGCTCTGTGATGACCTAGAGGTGTGGGACGTTGGTGGGAGGGTGGTCCACGAGGAAGGAGATATATGTATGCACATAGCTGATGCACTTCATTGTGTAGAAGAAAGTAGCACAACTCTATAAGGCAATGATACTCCAATTTAAAAATAATAGAAAAGGATAAAACAGTTTTGAAAAAAATGAGAGCAACTCTTCCTTTTTAGGACCTGCCCAGGTGCCTCTCTAGGTCTTCTTCGTATTGTTTGTCCTTATGCTTTCTTTGTTTAAACACCTTGGCTCAGAAATAAACCTCCTGTAATTTTTCTTATTACTGACCAATTTTAATATTCTGTCCCCATATATTCTACCTTCTCTAGCACTCCAGAATCCTCTGTGATCTGAGTTTAATAGAGTAAAGTTTTGCCCTTTTCTCTACAAAACTTCAATTCTTGTTCAATTTCTCTCCCCTCTCCATTTACCACCTGCCTAGACAAAGACAAAGGAAACCCCAAGGAAGATTTCTTTTTTCTTACATATATCATGGTATCATTTCTAAAACTGTTGACACACAATACATTTTAATCGATCGACCATATCCTTTCCAAGTATACATAAGTGATTTTTAGTAGTAGTAACTTATTTGGGTTCCCTTTATAAAAGCCAGACTTCGTTTATTCAGCAATATCTACCTATTATATGCTAGGCAGTATTTTAAGTACTGTAGATTGGGTGGAGGTGGGGGTCGGGATTGGGAGTTCATGTACACTCATGGCTAATTCATGTCAATGTGTAACAAAACGAATACAGTATTGTAAAGCAAAACAAACTAAAAAATAAAAATTAATTAAAATTAAAAAAAAATAGTAAAGGAACTGAGAGAGATCCTCCTCTATTAAACAAAGTGAACAACAACAAAAGCTCTAAATATTACAACAAGTCATAGTAATGGAATCTCTTGGAGTTTACCAAGATGATATGATTTTGCTATACTCATGAATCCTGGGGAATTAATAGTTTATGCCTACAACTGAAAAATCATATACATCCCTTGAAGTTCATTCCTCTTGTAGCTGCAAGTAAAAAACTAGAAGCAGTGAAATACATATTTAACCACAGAATATTATACTAAAACTGTCTACTTATGAGAGTTATTTATTTGAACTTGGATGAACAATAAACCAAGAGTTTGCTTTCCTTATCTATAAAAGGACAACTTTGGAGTAGATTATAATAATTTAAAATTATAAATTGTTTCACTAATTACAGAGCATCTTCACATTCATTCAGTTCAGTTCAGTTGTTCAGTCATGTCTGATTCTGAGACCCCATGGACTGCAGCACGCCAGGCCTCCCTGTCCATCACCAACTCTCAGAGTTTACACCAACTCATGTCCATTGAGTTGATGATGCCATCCAACTATCTCATCCTCTGTCGTCCCCTTCTCCCCTACCTTCAAACTTTCCCAGCATCAGGGTCTTTACAAATGAGTCAGTTCTTCACATCAGGTGGCCAAAATATTGGAGTTTCAGCTTCAACATCAGTCCTTTCAATGAATATTCAGTACTTATTTCCTTTAGGATGGACTGGTTGGATCTTGTAGTCCGAGGGAGTCTCAAGAGTCTTTTCCAGTGCCACAGTTCAAAAGCATCAATTCTTCGGCGCTCAGCTTTCTTTATAGTCCAACTCTCACATCCATGCATGACTACTGGAAAAACCATAGCCTTGACTAGACAGACCTTTATGGGCAAAGTTAATGCCTCTGCTTTTTAATATGTCGTCTAAGTTGGTCATAACTTTTCTTCCAAGTATGACATTCATTACCTTCTTGCATTTCCATAATAAAGTGTGATGTTAGAAAACCAGGAACTGAATTTCTATTGTATATATGCAGAAAATGAAACTCAGAAAATACAGTAAAGGTCACATTGGTAGGAACTGGTGAAACCAGAACCCAAATCCAGGTTTTCTGACTCCTCATCCACTACTTTCACTTTTCACTACTAAATTATCTAGAAGCTACAAACCGTATGAATTTTTAGGTTTTACACCTTCAGCGTATTCTAGAAACACACTTTTTTTAAACTTAAAAATCAAATAGACATTTATCAAGTGAAAGACTCTTAGATAATCATCCTAATTGTCACATTTTTTTCACACTTGTATGAGGACCATCAAAGATTACAATTGGAGGAACCCAAATCTAGAAAGACTTTGAGGAGTACTTCAGGGAGTAATTTATGTGAAGAGGTGAAGGGGCATGGAATGATGGAGGTCAAAAGCAACCTTTCCTACTCACAAACATTGCAGATAACATAGTGAAAGACAAAAAGGGAATTCATCAAATACATGTCAAAATGTGGACCTCATTCTATGACAAATTTCCTAATGGATTTGAAACCTAAACTACTGATATAGTTTTCCTTTTTTATAAATAGAGCATTTAATTGCCCACTTGCAATCACTAATTTACTCCTGGTAGCTCAGCTGGTAAAGAATCCACCTGCAATGCAGGATTCATTCCTGGGTCGGAAAGATCCCTGCAGAAGAGATAAGCTACCTACTCCAGTATTCTTGGGCTTCCCTGGTGGCTCAGATGGTAATCTGCCTGCAGTGTGGGAGACCTGGGTTTGAGCCCTGGGTTGGGAAGATCTCCTGGACAAGGGACAGGCTACCAATGCCATATTTCTTGCCTGGAGATTTCCATGGATAGAGGTGCCTGAAGGGCTACAGTCCATGGGGTCACAAAGAGTTGGACATGACTGAGTGATTTTCACATAATTACACTACTGTTCTAGCAACTTAGCAAGGTAGATATAGGAGTTAGAAGTTTTAGGGAAAACACTATCTGAGGCACTCCTTTGGGAATTCTACAGTTGTTTGCTGCTGCTGCTAAGTCGCTTCAGTCGTGTCCGACTCTGTGAAACCCCAGAGATGGCAGCCCACCAGGTTCCCCTGTCCCTGGGATTCTCCAGGCAAGAACACTGGAGTGGCTTGCCACTTCCTTCTCCAAAGCATGAAAGTGAAAAGTGAAAGTGAAGTCACTCAGTCGTGTCCGACTCCTAGCGACCCCATGGACTGCAGCCTACCAGGCTCCTCCATCCATGGGATTTGCCAGGCAAGAGTATAGTTAGCTCGTTTTGCTGTCTGACAAGATCTTTCAAAACCAAGAAAGGAACATCTCAAAATAGTAACAAATAATAACTCTCTGCCAATTAGCAGACTTGGCTTCTGTGGAGGTTAAGTTCTGGACTGAGTATCTCCTGCCTACACCATATATTCCTTTTACCAAAAAGAAAAAAGAAAGTAATATTTCCAACTACCTGTCACTTGAACCACAGAAGTTTTCCTACTTACAAAGGAAGTGATACCTATTTTAACAGGAAACTCTATGCATCACCAAAATTAGATCTCAGTTTATAGAGTTCTGGGTAAACTGTCTCACCTTGCAACATCCTACCATTCATCACTACCACTGTTGATGGTCACACATAATTCTTGGACTTGCATTCATTGGATATATAATCTTTTATTTTGGTGGCATCAAAGATTTATTTTATTGTTTTATCATTTCTGTAGAACTGTAAGACTTTCACTCAAAATAGACATTGACCACTTACTTATTGATCAGTCCAACTACATGAAGTAATTCTGGCTGCTATCCTCTTCATATTGATCCAAGCCCACATAGCCCATCTAAACCAATGACTGCTGCTCCATGTCACACTAAGAGAGTGTGGGATGGAATATTTTCTAAGGTTGGCAATAAGACTAAGTTTCAGTCTCCAGGTGAACTTCAAAGTCAAAGACCTTATAATTAGTAGCTCTCTTTCAACCCCTGCCAGCCTCCAAACAATTCCATCCTCTAAGACCCAATCACTCTCTTCAACTACATGGCTCAGGCTTTCACAGAACATAAGGAAGTGGTATGCTTTCCAACGTCTATTGCTTTCTTCCCTGAAATATTCCTGAGAATATTTATTTTGTTTATTCCAGAAAATAAAAACCAGAGGATGGAGAAATTAGAGACAACAGGACAAATACAAATGTATAATGTTATGTAATATCCTACCACACAAGCAAAGAGAAGACAATGAAATCAATCACCAATTATACCTTTTTATTTTGATCACCTCCTCTTTACCCCATTAGTGAAGGAAGGGTTCCTGCCCTAGGGTTATGAAAGGACTAAACACACAACATCTGACATGAGACCAATGGGACAGACAGCAGTTCATATACTTAAAGCACAAGAGAAGACATAATGTTCCAAGCAGGATGACATGGAGGGTTGCAAGCAGGGTGACATGGAGGGTTACACTCAGGAAGTGAGTGAACAGACAAGATCTGTGGGAGGCAAACTTTGTAGTAACAAAAGAATGGAGTAAACTCTGCTCATCATGGAAAGATGTGATTGGCTTGTTTGAATAATTTGACACCCTGGCAGGGAGAGGCTTAATGCAATAGAAACCCAGACATTTGCCAAAGGAAAGGCCATTGCGAGGATACAGTAGGAAGCTAACTAGCTGCAAACCAAGAAAAGAGGTAACTTATTTACAAAACAGAAACAGATTCATACCAGGGTGGAAAGGGGGGGGTGTTGATTGGGAATTTGGGATTGACATGTATACATTGCTATATTTAAAACAGATAGCCAGCAAGGTTCAACAAGGGGATGCTGCTCATATTCCTAAATAACCTAAATGGGAAAAGAATTTGTAAAAGAACAGATATATGTATGTGTATAACTGAGTCACTTTTCTGTACATCTAAAACTAATGCAACATTGTTAATCAGCTATACTCAAGATAAAATAATTAAAAAAAAAACTGTCCATTAGGTTTAGAAGGGGAGTCTGTTTATAAGGAGATATGACCATTGGAGACAAAGCTTTCATATATAGTGCAATGTAGGAGAGACAACAAATCTATTTGCTTTAATAAGAAGCCTCTTCACTAAGCCATCACTTTGCCTCATCTACCCAGGAGGTACTATTTTTAAAGTATTACTCAGTCAACAAACAAACAGTGGCTCCTCTTCCTGCTTCTGTGTTATGTGAAGAAACAAGACTATGTCAGCAAGTTCAAACACTACATAAAAAAGTGTCAAAACCATAGGCTTTTGTTATAGCTAAGGACATGATCCACTAAAGCTTATCTAAGTGTGGTAACCATTTGGACTCAAAGTAGGGAGTCAGAAAGATTTCTCAATTTTACCTAGTTATAAGTCTGAAGCTGATCAGTTCTATGAAGACCTAGAAGACCTCCTAGAAATAACACCAAAAAAGATGTTCTATTCATCATTAGGGATTGGAAAGTGAAAGTAGGAAGACAAGAGATACCTGGAGTAACAGGCAAATTTGGCCTTGGAGAACAAACTGAAGCAGGGCAAAGGCTAACTGAATTCTGCCAAGAGAACACACTGGTCATAGCAAATATAGTTTTTCAATAACACAAGAGACAACTTTACACATGAACATCACCAAATGGGCATACTGAAATCAAAAGGATTACAGTCTTTGCAGCCAAAGATGGAGAGGCTGTATACTGTCAGCAAAAACAAGACCTGGAGCTGACTGGCTCAGATCATCAGCTTCTCATAGCAAAATTCAGGCTTAAACTAAGAAAGTGGAGAGAACCACTAGGTCAGCCAGGGATGAGTTACATCAAATCCCCTATGAATATGCAGTGGAAGTAACAAATAGATTTAAGAGATTAGATCTAGTAAACCGTGTGCCTGAGGAACTACAGATGGGGGTTCATAATATTGTGAAAATAATATTGTGAAAAAAATATTATGAACATAATATTTTGTTCATAAACAAAACCATCCCAAAGAAAAAGAAAAGCAAGAAGGCAAAGTGGTTATCTAAGGAGGCTTTACAAATAGCTAAAGAAAGAAGAGAAATGAAAAGCAAGGGAGAAAGGAAAAGGTACATCCAACTAAACACAGATTTCCAAAAAACAGCACAGAGAGACAAAAAGGCCTTCTTCAATGAAGAGTGCATAAAACTAGAAGAAAACAACAGAAGGGGGAAGACTAGAGATCTCTTCAGGAAAATTGGAAATATCAAGGGAATATTTTGCCCAAAGATAGGCACAATAAAAACAGAAACACAGAAACAGTTGAGACCTAGTAGACACTAAAGAGATCAAGGAGAGATGGAAAGAATACATGGAAGAACCATACAAAAAAGATCTTAATGAACCAGATTTCTACCTTGGTGTGGTCAGTCACCCAGAGCCAGACATTCTGGAGTGTGAAGTCAAGTGGTCCTTAGGAAGCACTGTTGTTAATAAAGCTAGTGGATGTGATGGAATTCCAGTAGAGCTATTCAAAACCCTAAAGAATGATGCCATCATGGTGTTTCAGTCAATATGTCAGCAAATCTGAAAGACCCGCCAGCCACAGGACTGGGAAAAGTCAATCCTTATCCTAATTCCCAAGAAGGATAGGACTAAAAAATGTTCTAACTATCCAACAATTGCATTAATCTCCTAAGCTAGTAAGGTCAGCTTAAAATCTTGCATGCCAGGCTTCAGCATTATGCAATCCAAGAACTTCCAGATGTTCAAGCCAGGCTTAGAAAAGACAGAGGAACCAGAGATGAAATTGCCAACATTTTCTGGATCATAGAGAGAGCAAGGGAATTCCAGAAAGTCATTGAACTGTGTTTCATCAACTATGCTAAAGCCTTTGACTGTGTGGCTCATAACAAACTGTACAAAGCTCTCAAAGAGATAGGAATACCAGAACATTTTACCTGTCTCCTGACAAACCTGTATGCAGGTCAAGAAGCAACAGTTAGAACCCGTATTGAATGACTGATGGTTCAAGTTTGAAAAAGGAATATGACAAGGCTTTCTGCTGTCACTCTGTTTGTTTAGCCTATATGCTGAGCACATCATGAGAAATGCAGGGCTGAAATCAAGATAGGTGTGAGAAACATCAACAATCTCAGATATGCCAATGAAACCACTGTAATGGCAGAAAGTGAAGAGGAACTAAAGAGCCTCTTGATGAGGGTGAAGGAGGAGAGTGAAAATGTCAGCTTAAAACTAAATATTAATAAAACTAAGATCATGGCATCCAGCCTCATTACTTCATGGCAAATAGAGGGGGGAAATGTGGAAGTAGTGACAGATTTCCTCTTCTTGGGCTCCAAAATCACTGAGGATGGTGACTGCAGCCATGAAATTAGAATATGATTGCTTCTCGGCAGGAAAGCTATGACAAACCTAGATAGAGTGTTGAAAAGCAGAGACATTACTCTGCCAACAAAGGTCCATATAGTCAAAGAAGGCTATGGTCTTCCCAGTGATCACATAAGATTGTGAGAGCTAGACTGTAATGAAGTCAGAGTGCCAAAGAATTGATGCCTTCAAACTGTGGTGCTGGAGAAGACTCCTGAAAGTCTCTTGGACAGCAAGGAGATCAAACCAATCAATCTTAAGGGAAATCAACTCTGAATACTCATTGAAAAGACTGATGCTGAAGCTGAAACTCCAGTATTTTGGTCACCTGATGTGAACAGCCAGTCATTGGAGAAGTCCCTGTTGATGGCAAAGGTTGAGGGCAGAAGAAGAAGAGTGTGTCAGAGGACAAAATGGCTGGATGGCATCACCGATGCAATGGACATGAACTTGGGAAAATTTTGGGAGATGGTGAGGGACAGGGAGGCCTGGCATGCTGCAGACTATGGGGTTGCAAGGAGTCGGACATGACTGGGCACCTGAACTACAACAATGAATCCCTGGAGAAGGGAATGACTACCCACTCCAATATTCTTGTCTGGAAAATTCCATGGCCAGAGGAGCCTGGCGGGCTACAGTCCACGAGGTCCCAAAGAGTTGGACAAGACTGCATGACTAACACACATGGATTACAGGAATGTTTGCCCTCACTGAAGAATAGAAATTCATTGCTACATCTTGACTGGAGAAGAGGTAGATATAAGGCATATCTCAGGCAGGATTTAGAATCAGGCAGTCAACATATATTTATTAAGTGCTTATTAGATTCTTGGTAACCCATGGGCAGTATTTATCCTTGGCATCCTTCCTTTTTTAAAAAAATGTTCTCATTCTCTTTAATGTAACTTGAAATGCCCAGTGCTCCCTTATTGACCCAAGGATCCCCTGAGGCTCCTATTATTTCACTTCTTTGATGATTATTTTAATAGCAACAAAGAATTCCATAAAATCAACATTTTGAAACATGACCCTCTTAAACAACAAACTTAGGGAAATGGATTTGCAAAAATATTAATAAAGTAAAAGTGGAAAGAATTAATGCATGTAAAACACAATTGATTAAAAAATACTGAGTCTTCAGTTCAGTTCAGTTCAGTCGCTCAGTTGTGTCCGACTCTTTGCAACCCCAGGAATCACAGCAAGCCAGTCCTCCCTGTCCATCACCAACTCCCGGACTTCACTCAGACTCACGTCCATTGAGTCCGTGATGCCATCCAGCCATCTCATCTTCAGTTGTCCCTTTCTCCTCCTGCCTCCAATCCCTCCCAGCATCACAGTCTTTTCCAATGAGTCAACTCTTTGCATACGTGGCCAAAGTACTGGAGCTTCAGCTTTAGCATCATTCCTTCCAAAGAAATCCCAGGGCTGATATCCTTCAGAATGGACTGGTTGTATCTCCTTACAGTCCAAGGGACTCTCAAGAGTCTTCTCCAACACCACAGTTCAAAAGCATCAATTGTTCGGCGTTCAGCCTTCTTCACAGTCCAACTCTCACATCCATACATGACCACAGGAAAAGCCATAGCCTTGACTAGACGGACCTTAGTCGGCAAAGTAATATCTCTGCTTTTGAATATGCTATCTAGATTGTTCATAACTTTTCTTCCAAGGAGTAAGCGTCTTTTAATTTCATGGCTGCAATCACCATCTGCAGTGATTTTGGAGCCCAGAAAAATAAAGTCTGACACTGTTTCCATTGTTTCCCAATCTATTTCCCCTGTTTCCCTATCTATTTCCCATGAAGTGATGGGACGATGCCATGATCTTCGTTTTCTGAATGTTGAACTTTAAGCCAACTTTTTCACTCTCCTCTTTCACTTTCATCAAGAGGCTCTTTAGTTCCTCTTCACTTTCTGCCATAAGGATGGTGTCATCTGCATATCTGAGGTTATTGATATTTCTCCCAGCAATCTTGATTCCAGCTTGTGCTTCTTCCAGTCAAGTGTTATTCATGATGTGTTCTACATATAAGTTAAAAAAACAGGGTGACAATATATAGCCTTGACGTACTCCTTTTCCTATTTGGAACCAGTCTGTTGTTCCATGTCCAGTTCTAACTGTTGCTTCCTGACCTGCATACAGATTTCTCAAGAGGCAGGTCAGGTTATCTGGTATTCCCATCTCTCTCAGAATTTTCCACAGTTGATTGTGATCCACAAGGTCAAAGGCTTTGGCATAGTCAATAAAGCAGAAATAGATGTTTTTCTGGAACTCTCTTGCTTTTCCCATGATCCAGCAGATGTTGGCAATTTGATCTCTGGTTCCTCTGCCTTTTCTAAAACCAGCTTGAACATCAGGAAGTTCACAGTTCACATATTGCTGAAGCCGGCTTGGAGAATTTTGAGCATTACTTTACTAGCATGTGAGATGAGTGCAATTGTGCGGTAGTTTGAGCATTCTTTGGCATTGCCTTTCTTTGGAATTGGACTAAAAACTGACCTTTTCCAGTCCTGTGGCCACTGCTGAGTTTTCCAAATTTGCTGTCATATTGAGTGCAGCACTTTCACAGCATCATCTTTCAGGATTTGAAATAGCTCAACTGGAATGCCATCACCTCCACTAGCTTTGTTCGTAGTGATGTTCTAAGGCCCACTTGACTTCATTTTCCAGGATGTCTGTCTCTAGGTGAATGATCACACCATCATGATTATCCAGGTCATGAAGATCTTTTTTGTACTGTTCTTCTGTGTATTCTTGTCAAAATAAATAAAGTTTGTACACAAACCCACATGTGCACACAGACAGACATACACATACACACCATGTTAAAAGTCTAGACTATTTGAATAGTTACTAAAATAAGTAAAAAAAAAAAAGAACAAGGAAACAATGTGATGCTGGTACTTCATTTTTTACCCTATTAGCAACGTTTTATTTTTTTGCTTTTGTCTGTTTTTATATAGTATTCTATGTAGAAGTTATGATAAACATGAATTCTGACACATTACTTGAGAATGTATATATTGACATAATTCATCTGAGAAATAGAAGCCACATGACAGTTGGCATAAAACAAACATAATTGTTGCAATAATAACATTTTTGAGATGGTATTTTAGGCAATAATCAGAAATTTAAAGATTATATACAAAAATATTTCAGATTACACTGTTTAAAAAAAACAATAATAGCAAATTGAAATGAATGATATCATCCAAAAGTGAGGAAATGGCATGTGTAAGTAAGGCTATTCTGCACATATTTTAATAACTATTAATTTAAAAGTTTATTAACAGTTTAAAAACAGTACTTAAAATACTATATCAACTCTGAAAATAATATCTCAAGATCTTGAGTGGTCTAAAAATATAAACTTTAAAATCTTGGTATCAGTTGCCCTCTAGGGTTAGAGAATTTTTTCTGCTTCTTAATACTTTTTAAATCTCCCACGTTGACAATTCCCTCCAAAAAAACTGTTCTTTGTGCCAACTCCCATTTTTCTACTTGGCAGTACCTTCCTCCAAGGCAATAGACAATAATTTATAGTCAGCATTGCCAGTACTACCTCTTATGGGCAATAAATTAACTACTCAACTTAAATTTTTAGAAAACACTCGGTTGAAGCTTCTAGTGTCTCCTCTTTGCTCTTTTACATTTCACAACCTTTTCTTATAGACTAATGCAAAAACTTACTAAATTATCTCAACACCCAGTTTTACTTTTTCTTTGAACTGACTTCAAAATGACTTTCTTATTACTACTCTTCAATTATAGATACTGTCATTCTGGTTATTGTAAAATTAAGAAATATACATATACATACATACACTTTATATATATATACATACACACATATATAAAGAGCTCTTAAAATATAAAAATATAAGCAGAGATATAAGGAGAGAGGAAAAGAATTTTATAGGAAATTTATAATTAAACAAATGCACATATATACAGATATATCCATACGTCCATACAGAGGTCATGAACATTTATAAAGTAAAATGTTTTTCCTTATAAGTTCTACAAGAAATCCAGGTTAAAGAAATACGGTATTTTTCCTACCCACTGACAAAACTGAAAGAAAAAAAAGTAATAGTAAAATAGGTTGTGATCATGAAATCAGTGTTTCCCCATAAGACTTGAGTAAATTTCTCTATTTAGATTGGTTCATCTGTGGCCTCACTTGGACTCAGGGAAGAGATCAGATGATCTTGGTAAAAAGGGAAATATGGAAAAAATCCAATTTTCTGAAATAAGTGAGTTGTTTTTCATGGAAAAATTATGGTTGAAAAGTTTTTTGACACTAAACAAAAATATGTAACATCTCAGCGCTAACTTTTAGGTCTTCTACTCAAGAATTAGTATTAAAGTTTACACAGTTTGGAAACAATAGAAATTGAAAACTCTAAGTTGGTGTCTTTAAAGACAATAAGTATTTCTTGGTGAAAATTTTCTCCCAGTTTTAAGTATTTATGTGAATATATGCTTATATTTGGAGATGATATAAAATACACTTTTTACACCAATACAGTATACTTACACATATATATGGAATTTAGAAAGATGGTAATGATAAACCTGTACACGAGACAGCAAAAGAGATACAGATATATAGAACAGCCTTTTGGACTCTGTGGGAGAGGGAGAAGGTGGGATGATTTGGGAGAGTGGCAGTGTAACATGTATTTTATCTTAAGTGAAACGAATATCTTAAGTGAAACGAATTGCCAGTCTAGGTTCGATGCAGGATGCAGGATGCTTGGGACTGATGCATGGGGATAATCCAGAGAGATGGTGTGGGGAGGGGGCGGGGGGGGGATTGGGGGTTCATGTACACTCGTGGCTGATTCATGTCAATGTATAGCAAAATTAATACAGTATTGTAAAGCAAAACAAACTAAAAAATAAAAATTAATTTTAAAAAAAGTGCAAAAGACTGTATAAGAGAAATCCATGCACATGAACATTGAAAGACAAAAGAGAGCAACTCAACTGTAACAAAGGAAAGCAATTTCAATGTTAATCAAAACATTAACATCGATTAATGTTAATCAATGATGGCTCAGATGGTAAAGAATCTTGCAATGTAGGAGACTTGGTTCAATCTCTGAATTAGGAAGATCCCTTGGAGAAGGGAATGGCAACCTACTCCAGTATTCTTGCCTGGCGAATTCCATGGACAGGTACAACAGAGAGTATGTCAAGTGTTTCCCAAAGAACTTTATTTTCATTCTGGGCACATAAAAATACTATATTTTTCACTCTTTATGCCATTTAGGAGGGATGTGTAATTAAGTTCCATCTAAAATGTGGGAAAATTTGTGTACATTCATTTCAGTAATGGTCCTAAATGCTTCCTTTCTGTTCTTGCAGCCATCTTTTCTTTCCCTCTCTCTTTCTCTCTCTCTCTTCTCAGTCTTTGTCTTTCTATCTTCTTTCTCTGCCTCTCTTCAAGCACATGAACACACATTTACCATGGTGACTACCGTTCAGTGGTAATAATGGAATAAGATATGATGCCAAAGCATAAATTTTGATTTAATAAAAATGTTTTTTTTCAAAAATGGATAGTGGATATGTGGGCATTTTTATCTCTCTCATCTTATATACATTTTATTTAAAATTTTTATTTACTTAGTATTTCATTTAGAGAAGAATAATTTAAAAACTGTTCAATTATTGCAAAATGGGAAAAAAAGAGTTTCCAGTTAGTAATTTCTCCAAAAGAATTTGGCAATAAGAAAGATCACCAGGCAGACATTCTGAAGAACTCTACCATGAAGTCAATAGAAATTGCAACAGAATTATTTTGTGAAAACAAAAACATATTAATCAAGTCAATTGAAATAATTAATTTCATTTATAATTTGTCCCAAATTGAGGAATCTGCTTAACTGAGATATAGTTCTCAAATGGAGAAATGTAAGCAGGAGTTCACTGAGTTTGAAGTTCTTACAAAACTTATTTGGCAGAAGATGATTGGAGTATACTTTTCCTTAGAAGTTTTAAGAATAAAAGAATAATAAAATAATAGCAGATAGAATAATAAAATAATAAAATGAGCCCTTAGAATTTCTAGATGAAGATTTTCAATATTGTCTACATACTAGAATCACCTAGGCAGTTATATAAAAAATTCCAATGCTCAAGCTGCATCAAAGACATATTAAATCAGAACATCTGGGGGTGGGACCTAGGCATTAGTGCTTTTAAAGATCACCAGATGATTTCACTGTTCAACAAACATTAACTCCCATCTTTTCACAGCTGAAGAGTCTGAAGTTGCTAGAAATGAACTGCATTATGTGAGGTCACATTTCTTACTTGTTCTCTGTCTCAGTCAGTCTTCTCTCTTCCTTTTTTAAAAAATGTTGCTTTCCCTATGTTTTAAACAATTATTTATGCCACTTCAGGTTCTCTTGGCCTCACCTGTCTCTTATTCTGGCCACCTGGCATCAAGCCAGTACAATTTATAATACCCCGCCTCAGATCATTGACCTTCTACCTAATAGCATGTTAATAACACAGTAGTAAACACCTTACAAAAGCTCTTGATGTTCAAATATATGCAGTCTTAAAATGCTGAAAAGTCATTATCCCATGGGATAAACCTATGACTACCGGGGAATGTAAACTGATGGATTTGCTTTCCACTTTTATTCCCTTGAGATAATCTTGAGATGCATTTGAAATGTACCCTTAAGCAAATGTGGGAGTTCCAGCAACTAGTCACTTGTGGCAGTGGTCAGCTTCATAATGAACCTTTGCTCTGCTCTTCCTCCTTCCCTGGTGACCCAGCCTTTTCTTCAACTCCTTGAGTCTCACTCCTTGATAAAACATTAGGTCTTAAGCCTTTGGTTGAAGTTCTACTTTCTAAAGAATCTACGTGAAGACATTACCTTTCTTCTGTTATCTAATCTTAATTTCATGGTCAATGCCCAATTTTCATGGTCAATGCCCAATTTTCATGGTCTAGAGGCTTTAATGCTTTAATGATCTCATAATTGTTATCATTAAAACATCAGTATCACCATACCATCAATCTATGCTCTTCATATGTTTGTTCTTCTCAAAAGTCTCAGCAGAGCCAGTGAGTGCAATATATTTGGTGCTCTGACATCCTTCCATACTCCTTCTCTCAAGAAGGTAGACAGTAGACAAATGTAACAGGCAAATTTGGCCTTGGAACGCGGAATGAAGCAGGCCAAAGACTAATAGAGTTTTGCCAAGAAAATGCACTGGTCATAGCAAACACCCTCTTCCAACAACACGAGAGAAGACTCTACACATGGACATCACCAGTCAACTAATTCATGGGGTTGCAAAGAGTCGGACACGACTGCGCGACTGAACTGAACTGAGACAATTGTTAATGGAAAGTAAAAAGTACCCAGAAAAAATAGGACATCACAGAGAAAAACAAACTGATTAAAAGATGAAAGGAGACTGAGATGGAGAATAGGATGAAGAAAAACTTGGAATGAGAGAAAGAGTGTTCTCTCACTATCCAGTTCAGTTCAGGCGCTCAGTCGCGTCCGACTCTTTGCCACGCCATGAATCGCAGCACGCCAGGCCTCCCTGTCCATCACCAACTCCCGGACTTCACTCAGACTCACATCCATCGAGTCAGTGATGCCATCCAGCCATCTCATCCTCTGTCGTCCTCTTCTCCTCCTGGCCCCAATCCCTCCCAGCATCACAGTCTTTTCCAATGAGTCAACTCTTCGCATGAGGTGGCCAAAGTACTGGAGTTTCAGCTTTAGCATCATTCCTTCCAAAGAACACCCAGGGTTGATCTCCTTCAGAATGGACTGGTTGGATCTCCTTGCAGTCCAAGGGACTCTCAAGAGTCTTCTCCAACACCACAGTTCAAAAGCATCAGTTCTTTGGCTCTAAGCTTTCTTCACAGTCCAACTCTCACATCCATACATGACCACAGGAAAAACCATAGCCTTGACTAGATGGACCTTTGTTAGCAAAGTAATGTCTCTGCTTTTGAATATGCTATCTACTATCCAAACTACTCTCAAAACATTTATTTTCCCCATGTTAGTTCTACTGTCATCAGTGTATCAAGTCATCATCTTTATCTCTCTTTCTAGTAACTATATTGACATACAAGTTACTTACTCATTCCATACCAGCCCAGAATTACTTACATACATATGATATTCTAAAAACCCACAAAGTCACTATATTGATGAGATCAGAAATAAGTAAGTATTATATTTCTACCTAATTCTCAAGACAAGAGTCTGGAAACTATGATTAACTACATTGACTGACAAGTGGATAAAAATGGGGGCTTCCCTGGCAGTCTAGGGACTTCCCTGGTGGTGAAGTGGCTAAAACTTTGCCTTCCAACACAGGAGGTGTGGTCAGAGAGCTAAGAGCCCACATATCTCACCACCAAAAAAAAAAAAAAATGCAACCAAACAACAGATGCAATATTGTAACAAACTCAATAAAGACTTTAAAAATGATCCTAATTTTTTAAAAAAATCTTTAAAAAAGGAAGAGTGGTCTACTCTTCCAGAGTGTCATAACAATATCGGCACTATATCCTTACAGGCTCTTACTCTTGGATATGTCCACACCTCCACCTGACTCACTGGTCATCATGAAACATTCCATGTTTTTCATTGACTTTTCTAGAACTTCATAGAACCTCTATTTTCTCAATCATCTGTCCCCAGATTCCTATTTCATGTATACAGCATATTAAAAGTAAGACTTATATTCCAAAAAAAAAAAAAAAGACACATGTATAAGCACTCCGAAGTACAGAAATGAATTTCAAATAAGGCAGATGCAAAACTGGCCCATAACCACAGGGCAATAATCAATTGCATTTATATGAATAAGATCATTTATATTACGATCACTTTTCTGCAATTTAAAAAACTTGTAAAATAGCTCAGAGACTATAAAAGTCACAGATAACCAGAAAAATTAAATTACTCTCAAAAGACATCTGGTATTTTTTTTGTTGTTCATTTCTAAGTATTTCACAATTTTTCCCGTCAGGAGCTTGGACAAGGACAGTGATAGTGAGTACAGAAAACTGTGCTAAATTATAGAGATGTTTTGAAATCTTAACTGATTGGACTTGCTGGTGGATCAGGGGTGTGCATGTGTGGATTAGTACAGGTGTGGGTGTGCCTGTGTATGTGCTTGTGAGTGTGAAAGGGTGCACGTGAGGTTAGCAGATGAGATAAAGAGAGGAATCCAGGATGACTCCAAGTTTGTTCATTAAACTTTGTTCTTGTGAAATAGTCTCACTTGATGCACGATCCCAGCTAAATTCCTTCACTGGAATAGGACATATAGAGACCTGGCTAGAAGATAAGATAGTATTTTTTTGGAAGAGAAACAAGACAAAATAGGTAGATTCTCAGATAGGAGTAACATGTCTTCATAAACAAGTTATACATTTAAGGCTAAAGCAGAAAGAGAAAGGCAGGGGGTGGAGGGGGTGGCGATGGGAACCTCTCTGGCACCAATAAGTGAACATTTTCTAATCAGCCCTTACATAGCTCAACTAAGGACTCTAAGTACAACATGGTTGGGATAATGGGGACCTTTCATTCCACCTCAGTCATCAGTAGATCAATACATACAAGTTTTATCATCAGTGGGTTCTGGGTGTTTGAGAAATACCTATTTGAATACGTACATGTTACTGAATTTGGCACAGGAGTACAGGATGGGGATGAATGAATAGCTACAACAGAAGACAGAGAGGGGCAGTAGCTGATGGACCACCCATCAGCTGGTGGTTGGTCTGAGGCAATCCCAAGGGTGGCACTTGGAGTGGACAAGTGGGCAAAGCTGAGAATATTAGAGACAGCAGACAAGTTTGATCTATTGAAAACATTGCTGAGAATCAGTGCTGGATTATTACAGCCCTCTTTAATAAGAGGAAATAAGAATCATGCCTGGTTTTTAAATTAAAAATTTTTTTTTTTGCTAATAATATGATTTACAGAGCCAAGGAAAACAACCACAGAAAAGTGTTTCCAAATGTTAATAGTGATGGCCTCTGCGGGTGAAACTATTGGTAATATTTTATATTATGTTCTGTACTTTTCAAGAGCTCTATAATGAGCATGGTTACAAGAAAAACAAATAATTACAAAATATGATTATGGATAACATGGCAAAATAATTCAAGAATATGCCTACTCAGTTTACTTTTGGGTCTCCTTGCTAAACTGCATGATACAAGACTGAACATATAAACCAAATCCTTGGTTTGTCCTTGAAATAATGGTTAGTCTCCAAGCAGTCTTACCAAGTTAAAATCATATATTGTTCCTTGGTACAGTGAAGATAAAGAGATGGCAGAAAAATAATATTACACATATTTTCACTCTCTTTGTAGTTTTCAATGAAGGGAGTTTAGCCAGTAGACATGACCTAATCCAGCATTTATGAAGACACAACATGATGTGTCACATCAAAGGAACTCATGACATCTTACTATAATGAAATGCAGTGTAAATCTCCCAGATGTCTGTGCTAAGCAATGTAGTTTACAGTAAGTCCTCTATGTACGGACTTCAAGTTGCCAACTTTCAAAGATGTGAACGTGCGTTCACTTGTTCAATCACAGAGGTTCGTTCATGTGTCTGGAGTACATCGTCACATGTGCACTCACTATACGTGCCTGTGCTTTTGTGTACTTTACTGTCCAGTACTCTACAGGGTGGGACTTCCCTGTAGCTCAGCTGGGAAAAAATCCACCTGCAATGCAGGAGACCTCTGCTCGATTCCTGGGTCGGGAAGATCCCCTGGAGAAGAGACAAGCCACCTACTCTAGTATTCATGGGTTTCTCTTGTGGCTCAGATGGTAAAGAATCTGCCTACAATGTGGGAGACCTGGAATCAATGCCTGAGATCGGAATATCCCCTGGAGGAGGGTAAGAAACCACTCCAGTGGTCTTGCCTGGAAAATTCCCATGGACAGAAGAGCCTGGTGGGGCTACAGTTCATAGGGTCGCAAAGAGTCAGACACGACTGAGTGTCTCAGCAGAGCACAGCACTGTGTAGGGTGCAGTAGCACAGTACGTTTCTTTCAAGCCCAGGATGTCCAAAAGCAAGCATAACAGCAATGCTAACGTAGCCAGTACCTGTACTTTCCAAGGTACTGTACTGTAAGATTAAAAATATTTTCTTTATTATTTTTTTTTATGTATTATTTGTGTGAGAAGTATTATAAACCCATCACAGCAGAGTGCTAGCTGCTCAGTCATGTCTGACTCTTTGTGACCTCATGGACTATAGCCCACCAGGCTCCTCTGTCCTTGGAATTTTCTAGGAAAGAATTCTGGAGTGGGTAGCCATTTCCTACTCCAGGGAATCTTCCCAACCCAGGGGCGGAACCTGGGTATCCTGAAGTGAAGGCAAATTCTTTGCTGTCTGAACCGCTTGATTGTGTTAGTTGGGTACCAAGGCTAACATTTTTGGACTTACAGACAAATTGAACTTAAGAATGCACTCTTGGAACAGAACTTGTTCATGTCTAGGGGATGTACTGTGTAAGATCAGCTTGCACTGAGAGCTCCTTTCTTCGAATATTTACTGAAAAAGAATATAATTCTGATAGTATCTTCATCCTTCTGGCCCTACCAGGCTTCTGGACCTAGCCCACAAGCAAGTAAAGCAATCTGTCTCTGGATAGGGTCTTCAGATTCCCAGGCTTCACATGACCTAACTTTTACACTTTCTTGCAAAGACAGTCTATAGGCGCCTCCCACTTTGTCACCACATACCCTGCCCCAGACACTTTCCAGGCAGGACAGAGAAGCCATCATTTTCCAGCTCATTTCTGCATCACAGCTTTTGCACACCCTACATTTTCCACTCCCTCTCAAATCCACCCCCTTATTCGTATTGACAAGCTGTGCTGTGCTTAGTTATTCGGTCGTGTCCAATTCTTTGCTGCCCCATGGACTGTAGCCCATCAGGCTGCTCTGTCCATGAAGATCCTCCAGGCAAGTATACTGGAGTGGGTTGCCATGCCCTCCTCCAGGGAATCTTCCCAACCCAGGGATTGAACCCAGGTCTCCCACATTTTTGGTGGACTCTGTACCGTTGAGCCAGGGACAAGCTTCACACTGATACCATTTAGTGACCTATTGTAAGAGACACCCCCAAATTCTTCATATTTGAATAAAACTTCATCTTCATGTTTTGAAAGCTTCCAAAACTTTGGGCCAATCTGCTAGTAATTTAGAGACAAGAAACATATGCTTATGAGAAGAAGCAAATCTGTGGGTTCTTACAGAAGGCATTAAAGTTGTTTCCATCACACATTATCAAAACTCAAGCAGACTTGGAGACAATCCAACAAGATCACCTCCCATTGCAATGAGAAAATACAAGCCCAGTTATGATGCCTCTATTAAGGAGCAGTCAGGTCTGAAAGCATGTGGTTTTTATTTTGTTTTTTTCTTGCATCAGGGAGAGCCACACTACAGAGAAGATCACGGCAAATCTGAAAAGTCTCATGAAGCCTACTATTCTGAATACTCCAATTATGCTTATCAAGGATGCCTGAAAAGATATGCTGGAGAGAGCAGCAATGAGAAGAGAAAGAGAAAAAAAGCAACTTTGCTGCTAAGATCAAAATCATCTTAGTTTGGATGTAGCCACCACAAACTAGGTAGGGAAAAAGGCATTTAATCAACACGAAAGGAACCAGGGAACTAAGTGGGATCAGTCCTTCAAGAGCACAGGTGGTTGGTCTTTCTCCCTCTTGGTATCAGCTTTCTGGGATGGGGTAGCGAGACCCGTAGAACTGTTTTCTCAGACTTGACAAGTCAGTCCGTCCTGAGTCCTATGACACAGTCCTGGCTGTATCAGTGAGGTCAGGTTGGACTCTTAGTTGGCCATCCGATCCTGAGTGCTGAATGAGGTGACAGCATGTTGGCTGTTCAGCTGTGCTTCCCCAGAGCCAAAAAGCTGAATGAAATACACGTAGGCCTTCAGGGTTCCAAATCCTTCAAGGCTTGAAGTTTTTTTTAGGCCGCTGTTCATACGGACTACTAAGTGAAAGCAGCCTGCAGAGCTGTCCTTTGCTGACATCTTGGCACTAATTTCTTCCAAATGTGCTTAACTAACTTTGGAGTCTAGACTGTGACACACTGGCACTCTCCAGTCTGCTGCATCTCCTTTCAAGATGCCGAAAAGCACTTACAGAAAACAATAGTCATTGTTTGAATAGACGAGTGATAAAGTGCCAGGTTTTTCCGGTTAACTGCCATTCTCTACAATGTTTACTTTTTTCACTATTCCCCACCCACAGGCACTTTTCCCCTACATAAATCTATACATTCTCTATTCTTTCTTATTCACTCTCTCCACAGCTCTTCCTGATTGTCATCACAGACTCTTACTTTCTTCATTCTGAAACCATGTATGTGAAAACATTCTGTAAAATCTAAAATTCTATAACAATGTCAGATATCAATGTTATTGTTGTCAATCTTTTCCAATTGTAAGTAGGTATAGGTGTGCAGTGTCGGTGAGTTTATGTGCCCATGAGAGAAAGGGTTAGCTCTCATGAATGGTTCTCCATCCTGAACGTTACCCCTTCCTGCACAGAGACAGCCTGAACCCACAAGATAGCAAGATATCTCTAACTCATGAGAAACTCAGATGTGAGATTTTTTTTGAAGATATGCAGCAGCAGCAGGTCTGTCCCAGTTAAAGCCAAGAAGCAGAGAAAATGTGTTTGGGCTCTCCCATCTTGCCTGTCTCCTAACGTTTCTTATTCTCCACTCAAGTACCCCACTGTTCCCTGCTGTCCTCCAACAAGTCCAAATCTTCCCTATTACTTAATGCCTCCAGCATCACCGGAGGTGTTAGATTTCCAAATTACTCTCCTTCCAAACCCAAATTGCCATGCCTTTAGGCTACAGAAGAAAAATGTCTTGTTAATCTAGTCCACAGGGGAGTAAGACAAAGAACAAGAAAATCCACATGGGAAATATGTTTAATAATTTGTTTAGTCATAGAAATAGAGATGGTTTTAAAAGATCTCTAGAAAACACTTTGGAAAAGAAAACTTTCAAGAGATCCCTTCATTTTAGAGGTGGCTATCTGCTCTGCTATGCATGAGGCAATCTTTAACCTGGAAAGTGAAAAACAGTGAAATGAAGTAATAGATATTCTTTAACAACCAGCTGGAGTACTGGTCAAACACGGCATGGTGGCAGAGGTGAGGCAAGGACTCTGTCAGAGCTGCTTGAAGGCATCCATTAAAGCTTGGAATCAATTACTTTTAATATTGATTAGACTATTTCTCCAGGCTATTTACCTATAGAAAACATTAATCTTGGCCCATTCAACTTTTCTTTTAAAGATTTTTTTTTCTAGAAGGAAGTCCAAATTGCCCTGTGATCTATTTGAGCACTAGGAATAGAGATCACAAAAATATCTTCATTAAATGGACTAAAAAATGGCTAAAAGAAATTTAGTCTCTTGGTCATAAAATAGGAAGATAATGTAAAAGACAGGCAAGAGACCAAGTGATGAAGACATAGGAAAAGAAAGACAGAAAGTCAGAGAAAGAAATGGGCCCCAAAGAAGCAGCAACAGAGATACCCCAAAAAGACAAATGCAAATGTGTTCAACACCTGCACAAGAGGAGAAGAGAAAGACAAGAGAGGATATACCTATATACTTGATGACACTATGCACAGAGGATGGATCATAAGCATTGTTTAAAAGACACATGTGAAGAGACACTGCAGTGGCTTTCTATTCTATCCACTTGGCTGCAATGATTTCCTGTTCCTTTATGTATCCACAGGTGGTGAGCCACAGACAAACTCAAATTTGGAAGATTGAAGTAAAGCAGCAACCATTTTCCCAGGTCATTCAAATCATCACTTATCGTCTGGCTCATCTTGTTGTTGTGAAACAGGGGCTGAGTCTGAAACAACTACTTCTTCCACTGATTTCTCTGCTTTTCCAAAGTGTGTGTGTGTGTGTGTGTGTGTGTGTGTGTGTGCATGTGTAGCTAGCTCCAGGATGAAAAAAGGCCCCAGTTTCTCCAGGAAACCCAGGCCATGGAGGTGAAAGAATAATAACAGATGCTTATGGCTTCCAGCTTCTCCCTGCTCACCTCCACTTTCCACACATCTCCCTTATCCTTGTGGACTTCCAGCTTTAGGATCAGATACAAGACAACAGCCTCACTGTGCGTGCTCATCAACTCTCACAACTGTGGAAGGTCAAACCCCTGTAATAAAACCCTTAATATAAATACGTGAATGAATGAATGAATGAATGAATATAGCTCCTAATGGTTCTGCTTTTCTGATTATATTTTGTCTAATGCAGACATATAAATCAACTTTATTGGGACCTAGACAGAGTTGAAATTTATATTCCCATATGGCTTGAGCCCATAGAAACTGCTGCAGTCTGTCCAATGGAAATATGAGTCTCATATGTAATTTTAAATTTCCTAGTAACTGCATTTAAGAAAAACAAATGAAATTAATTTTAACAATGTGTTTTATTTAATTCAATATTTCCAAAATATTTTGACAGCATCAATATAAAAATTATTTAGTGATATTTAATTTTTTTCATATTAAGCATATATTTTGAGACTTGGTATACATTTGGAATTTCAGTACATCTCCATTAAGATTAGCACATTTAAAGATCTCAGTAGCCACAGGTAGTCCAATACCATATTGGTCAGTGCAGTTCTAGTGAGTGTGTTAGGTGAAGGTGACAGGTTTGAATATGCTTACTATACTCAGGCAGCAAAAATACAAGGTAATCTCCACCCACCAGAGACCGTGAGGTCATACAGGTCAGGAAACCTTCAGGGAAAATTTTGGGATCTTCACTGAGGATTGTAGTTTCATGAGCAACCAAGATGAAATCCATTCTACTGCCATAGAGTAGGGTATGCCTTAGGGAGTAGGCAAGACAGAGTATGTTTGGAGCCAAATTGGGTTTGCTAGCTCCTATCTAGGTTTATTGTAAAGCTGTCCTCAGGCCTGCTTTGTGATGTCTCAGACCACAGAACTCTATGGGATAGTCAGGGGCTGACTAAGCTGAGCTCTTAAGGCTCTGCAGGAATAGATCTTCTTTCATGAACAATCTCAAATGAATACTTGGTGGAGAATTATATGGCTTGCACTGTGCATCTCTAGTACCACTAGAGGCAGCAAGATTGGGGGTGGGGGCGGAGTAGGGAGAAGGGAAGAGCAACACTGGTAGAAATCAGGCTGTGAGAACAAGGGTCCAAGGAGGCTCCAGTTGACCAAATCCAATATGGTAGGGGTTCCCAAACTTCAAGATCTAATGGATCATCATGTCTGATGATTTGAGATAGAACTAATGTAATAATAAAGTACACAAATGCAATGTGCTTGAATCAATCTGAAACCATCCCATCCTGTCCATAGAAGAATTGTCTTCCACGAAATTGGTCCCTGGTGTCAAAAAGGTTGGGGACTGCTGCAATATGGGACACAGCATATGTGCTTGGACCACACCAGGGCACGGTGTGAGGAGCAGTCATGTAGAAGTGTGAGAAAGCGAAAGTTCCTTCTGAGGATCTTATTCAAGTGGAAATATAGTTCAAAAATAACAACAGCCTGAATAGTACCTACAGATCAATGCTGATCCCCTGCCATTATGATACAGAACCTCTATGGTGACGCAACTGCAACAGGATATGCTGACTAAGATGCTCAGCATGTGCCAGCCAGTGTTTCAGGTACTTAAACAAATATCCCATTATATTTTATAACTCTCCAAGATGACTATTTCAGTTCTCATTTTAAAGATAAAGCAACTGACACTCCAGAGTATCTTGTTTGATGTCACTCTGCCAGAAAGTGGGGCATGTCACTGACTTAGTTTTAACCTTATGACATAATAAAGGTGTTCTATTTGATAGCAGAGTTATATCTCAGAAGAAATTGATTATACCAGTAACCATGAGGATCAGATTTGTTGTCCCTTCCAGGATGGGTCACTTTAAAACTATTACTACTACTAAACTATGAGACGGAAACAAGGGTCTCTGTTCTTTCATCTTCTATTCTGGGGCCTTTTTTTTTTTTTTTTGTACTTCAGCATATCTCAGCCCTACATATGCAGAGAAAGCTGAAGCTGTCAAGTTAAGGCTATGCATGTAAACCCTGCAGAAAATGAGGAGCTCCCTCCATCACTTTATCCTCATATTTCAGCAACATAATTAAACCAATACTCTAGATCTCTTCCAGTGAAGACATACCTCAAGGACTTGGAATTTTCAGAATTTTCTGAGAATGTTTTATTATCTGATGTCAGCAGATGTGGCTCAAGAGGAGGACTATGCCTGTTAGAAGTAAATTTTATAAATGCTATCACAGAGGTAAAGTATATATAAACCAGTCTATTTGTATTCCATATTTTAAAATAAATACAATGGAATATACAGTAAGCTTTATGAATAATATACAAAATTATGTTAAGATACCAGATTTAATGCTAAAAGATATTTTGCTTCTTAGTCCACAAATTTCCATAAATGTACATATAGACTATCATATTCATGACCTTACAGACATGTTAAGAGATTAAACGGTAAATCATCTGAACAGCTTTGGAAAAAAATCAATTCTACATTCAAGATAACTGAGTGGGACCATATAGTAGTCAGCTAGTGCTAAGATAGGGCTAGGTAACACACAACTTAAAGTTTCCACTAACCAACAACAAGAAGTATTCGTTTATCCCTTCTTGGCCTAAAGATAAACTGTGGATCATCCACGTCACTCCAATTAGCAGTCTGAGCTCACTTACTCTATATGTCTCCTCATTTTTTTTAAAGGACAGACCAACTTGGAAATGTTCTCCTCGGGCCAATGCAAAAGAGAAAGGGAGAGAGTGGGAACATATGCTGCTTTTCATAGCCTTTACACTTTCACTAACCCTCCATTGATCAAAGCAATTCCCGTGGCCAAACCCAACATCAGGGGGAAAGGAAATCTATTCCAGCCATAGCAGGAAACACTTCCAAGTCACATGTCAAACCAATAATAACCCAATTTTTCACTGGCCAAGTGTAAGTTTATGTATATCAAATTATATATACTTAGTTATATATAAGTTATATATCTAGTTATATATAACTTTGCCATGAGTCATGCTGTCCTGAAATATTTTTTTACATATATGTCCTCAGTTAATCTTAATAATATTCTTATGAATCTATTTTAGAGATGAACAGTTCGTTGAGTTTGAATAATTTAGCCAGTGATGAGCAGTTAAGCAAGAGCAGAACTGAAGTTTATTTTTTTTTCTTTAATTAATTTTTATTTTTTAGTTTGTTTTGCTTTACAATACTGTATTCGTTTTGTTACACATTGACATGAATTAGCCATGAGTGTAAAGTTTAGATCAGTCTCCTTGAATGAGCGCTCTTTAAAATGTGAAGGAAAGGAATGATTTGGCAGCACTTTGCCATGTGTACCCAAAAAGCATTCATTGCACGAACTACTCAGAGAGCCTCTACCAGCACTTAATGTGCAAGGGCATCACCCACAGCACTTACACGGCTTCAGGGCCTTGGGATAAACAAATCAGTGAACACATGAGCTTTAATGTGAGCTCTGAGTACAGGGCAAGCAGATAACAAGCCAAACCAGATCTCTCATCTTGTGTGATGAACAGTGAGCTATTTTACAGATTATGATAATTACTAGTCACACACAGCCGCTTCCTTTTAGTCACTGGTGTATCTTTTGCCTTTACTTTCACGGCCACTTCAAGACATATTCTTTCTCCAAGAATCAAGTATTCATTTCTTTATGCCCCTAGGGATACACACATATAATGTCAGAAGGGTATACTTGTTACAAATATGTCCAAGTAAGCTTGCCCTTTAAGCCACATTTTCCCTCTTTTGGTGATTTTGAATTCTAGATTTGATCTAGCAGATTCTTTTGTTCATAATTTTGATTTAAAAAACCAGCCATAATCTCTTGTGTATATTTTAAAGAAATCATAAATGAATTTATGCAATTCATGCAATGTATTTTGTATAAACAGAACTGAATATTTCCTGCAAATAGTTATCATACTCCTGGTGAAGGGAGAAAAGAGTAGAGACATTGGTATGAATAAAAATGTTGGACAGATGAAATATTTTGGATAAGATAGATAAAGAAGTTGGATTGACACTTACTTGAATTAAGGAAAAAATATTAGAAATCAATGGACTGTAGCCCAGCAGGTTCCTGTGTCCATAGGATTTCCTAGGCAAGAATACTAGAGTGGGTTGCCATTTCCTTCTCCAGGGGATCGTCCCGACTGAGATCAAACCCATGTCTCTTGCATATCTTGCATTAGCAGGAGAGTTCTTTACCAGCTGAGCCACCTGGGAAGCCTTAGAAATTAAAGAACGTATTTTTTTTTTGATAACGATTGATCTGAAACATTTTTAATCATCTCCAAATGGAATACAAAGTAGAAAATTCCCATGTATTTTGTGAATGTAGAGCATCTCAAATCTCATTTTGTGTGTCTTATCAATGAAATGGATGCTACCAGTTGATGTAACACATTTTGTTTATCCCACTCTAGTTTTCCATTATTTGTTAAATTTTGTTTTAAAGGGATCCCTACAGTATGTTTCCCTCTCACTAAAAGCAACCAGCAAAGAATCTACTCTGTACCAGCTAGTTTGCCAGGTCCTCTCTGTCATTAGAGTCACACAAATCTAGTCAATGTTTCCCATTTAATAAAGTAACTGCCTTTGTGTGCTCATAAATTTCTATTGGTATAACAATATGCAGCTAAGAAAAATTGATTCTCTTTATGTATAACTCAATATTTCAAGCTCCTAAGAGGTTAAGACTAAGAGTACAAATAATAATATCAGAAGGAAGAAAAGTGTTAATCGTTCAGTCATGTCTGCCTCTTTGCGACCCCATGGACTGTAGCCCACCAGGCTCCTCTGTCCATGGGATTCCCTAGGCAGGAACACTGGAGTGGGTAGCCACTTCCTTCCCCAGGGGATCTTCCTGACCCAGGGATCGAACCTGGGTCTCCCTCATTGCAGGCAGATTCTTTACTGTCTGAGCCAACAGAGAAGCCTCAGTAACATCAGAAAGGCAACTTCAAATCAGACATTTCATATTTAGTTTTCTTTTGCCTACCTAGCACATATATCACATGTATCAAAATAACTTATATTAACTTCTTTAGAGAAATTTAATTTTAAATGCTACCTGCACTTGCAAGATTCTATTTGCTTGCATTCCCCCCCCCCCTTTTTTTCTTTTTTCCTTCTTTCTTCATTCACTTTGGGGGCAATTTATTTAATTATTTTCTTCCCAGGTGATGCTAGTGGTAAAGAACTCAGCTGCCAATGCAGCAGACACAAGAGACTCGGGTTCAGTCCCTGGGTCTGGAAGATCCTCTGGAGGAAGAAATGGCAACCCACTCCAGTATTCTTGCCTGGACAATCCCATGGACAGAGGAGCCTAGTGGGCTTCAGTCCATGGGGTCACAAAGAGTTGGACAGGACTGAGCATCTTCAGCATGCAGGCATTTAGTTATTTACTTATTTATTTGTGCTTCCCAGATGGTGCTAGTGGTAAAAAACCCACCTGCCACTTAGTGTGCACATGCACACTAATTAACTAATTTAATTAGTTTTGTTATTATTGTTCAATTGCTCAGTTGTGTCTGACTCTTTGTGACCCCACGGACTTGCTTCCCTGTCCTTTACCGTCTCCCGGAGCTTCCTTGACTCAGTCCATTGAGTTGGTGATGCTACCCAACCAACTCATCCTCCATCATCCCCTTTTCCTCCTTAATTAGTTAATTTACATAATAAGTATAATTTGTCTAGTTACTGGCATCTTTGATTGACAACAAATAAATGTATATATTCTAACAGCAGAAGTTCCTTTATCAAAAATCCAACTAACTTTATTTGCCTGTGATTATCACCCATTTGGTTATTTTTCTACTAAATAAGATTAAAATATGATATCTTGCTACCTAAAGAAAATGGTCTGTAGAATGTTACCACTTAATAAGTCAGCAAAAATATATAGTTTTGCTAAAATTTGGTAAGTGAAAGCTGACTATTTGTGAGTGATAATACCCTCCAAATAAACATATTCCCTATTTCAGCATTGCAGAGCTGTATGAATATGATACCTTTACAACCGAAGCTGATCTTAATTTTTGCTTCTTGTCAGCACCATTGGCATTTACCAACTGTTAAACAAATTCTAAAGACAATCTAACAAAAGATCTCTGTCATAGCAGGAAAGGGGAAAAAAAAAAACTGGTTTCGGGGATGAGTCACTGAAAACATAGAGTTGAGAGGGAGGCTTTCATAAAGGTACTTCTTTCCCTTTCATTCTTTAGCTTGAGTTCTGTTGATAAGGAAGTTGACTCAAACAGCTTTTGGCTTTAAAAACCACCACAGACATGCCTACCTTGGGCAATGTGGTACCATCACTAAAACGGAATATGTTAATAGAAAAAAAATTAACAGCTATACAGTTATGTGCCATTTGAGCAGCAGATCCTAATTAGAGAGTTACTGTCAGCTTCAATTCCTTTATTTTAAGAAGAATATAGGAAAACTGAAGAGGGTTCAAAGAAGAGCCCCAGAAATGATCAAGGAAGGGCAATGAACTTAAGGATTAATCTTAAAAGGATTTGCGTTTTATACTGAAAGTGAACCTGAAAGTCACTCACTCGTGTCCGACTCTTTGTGATCCCATGGACTATACAGTCCATGGAATTCTCCAGGCCAGAAACTAGAGAGGGTAGCCTTTGCCTTCTCCAGGGAATCTTCCTAACCCAGGGACTGAACCCAGGTCTCTCTCATTGCAGGCAGATTCTTTACCAGCTGAGCCATAAGGGAAATCCAAGAATACTGGAGTTGGTAGCCTAGTCTAGAGAAAATTAAACACAAAATAATTTACAACTGCATTTAACAAGTAATGAAATATTCTATTTGTACTTTATCTCAAGATAGAGAACCAAAGAGATAAGGGTACAATTAAAACAAAATAATTTAGACATGCAAAAGAACTCTTGGAGAATGAAAACAATTAATATCAAATAGAAGTATTTGTAGAATCCTCATCTGGTAAGTTAAAGAGGCAAAACTATCCCTTAGAGAAAATTTAAGTGGATGAAGTCTTCACAGGGGACAGGGGCATATACAATTAAACACGAGGCAATGTCTAGATCCAGAACTCAAGAATACTGGAGTTGGTAGCCTAGTCTAGAGAAAATTAAACACAAAATAATTTACAACTGCATTTAACAAGTAATGAAATATTCTATTTGTACTTTATCTCAAGATAGAGAACCAAAGAGATAAGGGTACAATTAAAACAAAATAATTTAGACATGCAAAAGAACTCTTGGAGAATGAAAACAATTAATATCAAATAGAAGTATTTGTAGAATCCTCATCTGGTAAGTTAAAGAGGCAAAACTATCCCTTAGAGAAAATTTAAGTGGATGAAGTCTTCACAGGGGACAGGGGCATATACAATTAAACACGAGGCAATGTCTAGATCCAGAACTCAAAATCCAAATATTTGGATTTGACATCTATTAAATGTATCTGCTTTCTGGAGCAGCCATGAAGAGATACCCTACGTACAACATAAGAGAAACCCAAGTAAGATGGTAGGTGTTGTGAGAGGCATCAAAGGGCAGACACACAAACCATAATCACAGAAAACAAGTCATTCTACTCACATGGACTACAACCTTAACTAACTTAATGAAACTAAGCCATGTCGTGTGGGGCCACCCAAGATGGGAGGGTCATGGTGGAGAGGTCTGACAGAATGTGGTCCACTGGAGAAAGGAATGGCCAACCACTTCAGTATTCTTGCCTTGAGAACCCCATGAACAGTATGAAAAGGCAAAATGATAGGATACTGAAAGAGGAATTCCCCAGGTTGGTAAGTGCCCGATAGGCTACTGGAGGTCAATGGAGAAATAACTCCAGAGAAATGAAGGGATGGAGCCAAAGCAAACACAATACCCAGTTGTGGATGTGACTGGTGATAGAAGCAAGGTCTGATGCTGTAAAGAGCAATATTGCATAGGAACTGGAATGTCAGGTCCATGAATCAAGGTAAATTGGAAGTGGTCTAAAAAGAGATGGCAAGAGTGAACGTCAACATTCTAAGAATCAGTGAACTAAAATGTACTGGAATGGGTGAATTTAACTCAGATGACCATTATATCTAGTACTGCGGGCAGGAATCCCTCAGAAGAAATGGAATAGCCATCATGGTCAACAAAAGAGTCTGAAATGCAGTACTTGGAAGCAATCTCAAAAACAACAGAATGATCTCTCTTTGTTTCCAAGGCAAACCATTCAATATCACAGTAATCCAAGTCTATGCCCCAACCAGTAATGCTGAAGAAGCTGAAGCTGAACGGTTCTACTAAGACCTACAAGACCTTTTAGAATTAACACCCAAAAAAGATGTCCTTTTCATTATAGGGGACTGGAATGTAAAAGTAGGGAGTCAAGAAACACCTGGAGTAACAGGCAAATTTGGCCTTGGAATGCAGAATGAAGCAGGGCAAAGACTAATAGAGTTCTGCCAAGAGAACGCACTGGTCATGGCAAACATCCTCTTCCAACAACACAAGAGAAGACTCTACACATGGGCATCACCAGATGATCAACATTGAAATCAGATTGATTATATTCTTTGCAGCCAAAGATGGAGAAGCTCTATACAATCA
>SJXQ01004180.1:0-10548 GCA_006408695.1 Aepyceros melampus | reverse complement strand
GGAGATCCAACCAGTCCATTCTGAAGGAGATCAGCCCTGGGACTTCTTTGGAGGGAATGATGCTAAAGCTGAAACTCCAGTACTTTGGCCACCTCATGCAAAGAGTTGACTCACTGGAAAAGATTCTGATGCTGGGAGGCAATTATGCTAAAGCTGAAACTCCAGTACTTTGGCCACCTCATGCAAAGAGTTGACTCACTGGAAAAGACTCTGATGCTGAGAGGGATTGGAGGCAGGAGGAGAAGAGGACAACAGAGGATGAGATGGCTGGATGGCATCACCAACTCAATGGACATGAGTTTGGGTGAACTCCAGTAGTTGGTGATAGACAGCAAGGCCTGGTGTGCTGCAGTTCATGGGGTCGCAAAGAGTCAGACACAACTGAGTGACTGAACTGAACTGAAATGTATCTGGATTTCTAACGAGAAATACAAACTTCACTGAACGCTTTGAGAATGTCTCATCTAAACAACTTGGCAGAGAGGGATGACACTAAGTGAACCCCTGTGGTGGACTTCTCCCACTCCCCTCAGGGTAGATCAGAACCCAAGGCTCTGCCAGAATACTGGGAGCTTCTAGGTTTGCTCCAGCTGTACCAGAAAACCTCCTTTGACTGTGGCACTCACCCTCATTGATTGTCATCCAAGCTTCTAAAAATCTTAGAAGTCTACAAATCAAAACACACACCTGGAAACAATTCTTGCCAACTCCCGCCTGTTCTGACCCTTTTCTCTGTTGCCGAGGTACTTTTCCTGTTTTCCAAAAACTTGCTATAAAATTCACTCCTGGGTTCAGGATCCAATTATATATCTTTCAAGAATTATTACCTATTTGGTATTCTGACCTCTAAAAACCAGACGCCTTACTTACCTTTTTCTAACATGAGTTTTGGCTGTGCTTTTGAGATTTTTCTGACCTTGCCCTCTGCAAGACTTGCCCTTCAATGTGATAATTGGATTGCTGGAATTGTTTGTTTCCTTAGTTTAGTGTACAGTGCTAGAGCCACTAATTAATATGTCATATGGGTCCTTTGATTTAACTTCTATGGATATATTTATAAACTGTAACATTCATAATTTTAAATCATTAAAATTGTTGGAAGCTTGCTAAGCCATATACAGAAATTTTTAGAGTAGAATTAGGAAATCAATGCTGAATATTCATTGGAAGGACGATGCTGAAGCTGAAGCTCTAATACTTTGGCCCACCTGATGTGAAGAGCCAACTCACTGGAAAAGACCCTGATGTTGGGAAAGACTGAGGGCAGGAGGATGAGAGGGTTGGATGGCATCATCGACTCAATAGACATGAGTTTGAGCAAGCTCCAGAAGATGGTGAAGGACAGGGAAGCCTGGTGTACTAGAGTCCATGGGGTTTGCAGAGTCAGCCATGACTTAGTTACTGAACAATAATAAAAACCTCATGTGAATGTCATGCTTTGCAATCGCTAGTATGTTGAGAGAGGAGGAAATTACAAATAAAATATGGATTGGTTCTCGGATTGGTTGGCAACAAGGTGAACTTTCAAGCATCATCAGCCTTCTGGTTTCATAGACCCAGCCTAGGGTCTATGTTTTTGTGGTCAGCAGTTTTTCATCTGGAGCAATCTGCTTCCTATAAGAACAACTTCAGAACATGTCTCAGGCCTTTATCTATATCTTTCAGGGAACTGGGAGTTTGGTGATTACATCATGCAGCAGAATTGTAGTCTAAATCGTTACCAGTTCCCCAACCCAACAGCTATTCTTTGTCTCTACATCTTCCTATTTCCCAATCATTAACTCATCAGTCAGCATTTTACTTCAAAAGACAAGGACACAAGAGCTTGTACATGGTTTCAATTATGAGTGGAATTTTTCCATTTTTCTCCTTTTATCTTTTTGCAGCTAACATACTTTAATAATTTTAATCGTTCCATATATTTTCAAAATGTTAAGATCAAACACAAAGCAAATTAAGAAAATGCAATAATGTAATTATCTAATTATTCTAAACAAAGTAAAGAAAGCAGAATTTATTTATGAAATTAAAATTACTTTTTGTTAAGCTATCAATATTTGTGCATGTGTGCATATACCTGTACACATATATTAGGGAAACCTCAACCTAATATAATATCATTTGAAACTGATGAAAGATATTATCTATTTTATAACCATTTTTGATAAAGTAACATAGAAAAGAAAACAATAATCAACCTTCTTCAGCTGTGTTTAGGAGCCAGCAAGTTTATGCTAAAGCTGAAACTGCAGTACTTTGGCCACCTCATGCAAAGGGTTGACTCATTGGAAAAGACTGTGATGCTGGGAGGGATTGGGGGCAGGAGGAGAAGAGGACGACAGAGGATGAGATGGCTGAATGGCATCACTGACTCGATGGATGTGAGTCTGAGTGAACTCCGGGAGTTGGTGATGGACAGGGAGGCCTGGCGTGCTGCAATTCATGGGGTCCCAAAGAGTCAGTTCAGTCACTCAGTCATGTCTGACTCTTTGCAACCCCATGAACTGCAGCACGCCAGGCCTCCCTGTCCATCACCAACTCCCAGAGTTCACTCAGACTCACATCCATCGAGTCAGTGATGCCATTCAGCCATCTCATCCTCTGTCGTCCTCTTCTCCTCCTGCCCCCAATCCCTCCCAGCATCACAGTCTTTTCCAATGAGTCAACCCTTTGCATGAGGTGGCCAAAGTACTGCAGTTTCAGCTTTAGCATAAACTTGCTGGCTCCTAAACACAGCTGAAGAAGGTTTGATTATTGTTTTCTTTTCTATGTTACTTTATCAAAAATGGTTATAAAATAGATAATATCTTTCATCAGTTTCAAATGATATTATATTAGGTTGAGGTTTCCCTAATATATGTGTACAGGTATATGCACACATGCACAAATATTGATAGCTTAACAAAAAGTAATTTTAATTTCATAAATAAATTCTGCTTTCTTTACTTTGTTTAGAATAATTAGATAATTACATTATTGCATTTTCTTAATTTGCTTTGTGTTTGATCTTAACATTTTGAAAATATATGGAACGATTAAAATTATTAAAGTATGTTAGCTGCAAAAAGATAAAAGGAGAAAAATGGAAAAATTCCACTCATAATTGAAACCATGTACAAGCTCTTGTGTCCTTGTCTTTTGAAGTAAAATGCTGACTGATGAGTTAATGATTGGGAAATAGGAAGATGTAGAGACAAAGAATAGCTGTTGGGTTGGGAACTGGTAACGATTTAGACTACAATTCTGCTGCATGATGTAATCACCAAACTCCCAGTTCCCTGAAAGATATAGATAAAGGCCTGAGACATGTTCTGAAGTTGTTCTTATAGGAAGCAGATTGCTCCAGATGAAAAACTGCTGACCACAAAAACATAGACCCTAGGCTGGGTCTATGAAACCAGAAGGCTGATGATGCTTGAAAGTTCACCTTGTTGCCAACCAATCCGAGAACCAATCCATATTTTATTTGTAATTTCCTCCTCTCTCAACATACTAGCGATTGCAAAGCATGACATTCACATGAGGTTTTTATTATTGTTCAGTAACTAAGTCATGGCTGACTCTGCAAACCCCATGGACTCTAGTACACCAGGCTTCCCTGTCCTTCACCATCTTCTGGAGCTTGCTCAAACTCATGTCTATTGAGTCGATGATGCCATCCAACCCTCTCATCCTCCTGCCCTCAGTCTTTCCCAACATCAGGGTCTTTTCCAGTGAGTTGGCTCTTCACATCAGGTGGGCCAAAGTATTAGAGCTTCAGCTTCAGCATCAGTCCNATGATCTTCGTTTTCTGAATGTTTAGCTTTAAGTTTGTCTCATATTTGCACAAATCAAAATTCCAATACAGAATTATATTGAAAAATGCAAAAATGTAGCTAGTGTTTAGAATTCTGACCTCAATGCATGTGTATGGCCTATTTTTAAAACCAAAGCATATTATATATGTTTTAGTGGTTGGAATTAATTTTCCAAGCACAAGCTACAAAGTGACAATAATTACCTCCATTTTGATTGCTGTTGATGATGTTCTATAATGTTCCAGTGGGAATTGGCCATAATTGGTATGGTTTTTTAGAATAGAATTGTTCATCTATTATGTGATTTTGAAATTGACTGTATTTCTGACCCAAAAGAGACATTTTTGCTATAGACTGTCAGTAAGCATATATTTTGCTTCAAAAGACAAAGATCTAAGAATAAGATAGGAAAATATTACTCAAAAACATCATTATACAAGAGAGTATAGAACTAGATGCTAAAATTGTTTCATAATTTATTTGTTAAGGTGCTTCAAAGAGATTTAAATATTTATGAACTGGAAAAATCAGGTAAGGCTTCATGAAGAAGGACTTGTTCGATCCTGAAAAGATGATAATGGTTTTGTTATTGATGCTGGTGATGAAGGTAATAGTAGTATGAATTGAGCACATAGTTATACCAAGCATTGTGCTTTACATAATTATTTCATTTAGTCTTCATAGTACCTTATAAAGTAGAAATGTGATTATCTTTATTTTACAGATGAGGAAACTGAGGTATAAAATATTGTTATTCCAAGTGATGATAGAATTCCAACCCTGCCAGCCTGTTTTCAGATTTTTATTCTGATTTCCTGTCCTGGTTAAATAATCAGAGAAGTTTGACAAGTACCATCCAAGATCATTATTGCATGCAAGCTTGCCTAGATTTCTCAGAATTCCCTTTCCTGCTAGCCTCTGCTATTCTCAGTCTTCTTGGTGGGACCTGGCTAGTTGACCTTGGGCACTCTAATACTAAATTTGTGTTGAGTCATTAGTAAGCTGCCAAGAGTTTGAGAACTGGCAAAGAAAAATCTGACTGCATATTAGAATAACCTAGGTAGCTTGTTAAAATTACAGATTCACAGATCCCTTTTCTTGAAATCTATACTTTAAAAAATAGGTCTAATATTAATCTAGGATTGGTAAAAGAGCATTTGAGATCAATAGTTTGTGGCTTATCCATGGATCAGCTGTCCGAAGACTTCACTGCCTCTGGTGACAAAATCTTTCTCAGGTCGCAGTGTCTCTGAGGCTATTCTATTATTCATTTAACAAACAAACATTTAATCAAAACTAACTGAGTCAGCCACTGTGTCAAATTCTGAAATAAAACAGAAGGAAAAAAAAAAAAAAGACAGTGTCTTCCTTTAAGAAGTTCACCATTGACAGAGAGATAAGTCAAATGCAGGATCTGCTAAGTAAGCTTCAGAATCAATTTTTGTATGGGGTTCAGTGAGAGCACATTAAAAAGGCATTGCAATCTCCTGGCTCATTACAATCTTGCTTTCTGTGCCTCTTCCTTTTGGTGGCCCTTCCCACACAGTCCACCGAAGATTTTACTTACGTCATTTCATTTAAAATCTCCACAACAACCCTAAGAAGACAGACATTAGTGATTTCAAAGATAAGGAAATTGGGACTCAGAGGGATTTACAAAATTGTCTAAGGATATACACCTAAGCAACAGAAGGAGAATTCAAAACCACAGCTATGCATCCCCAAATCCAAAAGTACACTGCTCACATATTGCAAATTGCCAACAATTTTAAGGATGTTTATCTCAGAAAATGAATAGTACAGTCAATCCTTTGCATAAGGAAATAGCTAGGATTTTAAGCCCTTTGCCTAGTTCCAATAAGTAACACATCCAGTCCATTTGAACAGTTTATGTCTTGCTTGGTGAACAATGAGTTATGTTACAGTGAATGCAACAACAATCAAAACCGGAAGCAGCTCTCTTCATTCTGTGGACTCATATTTGCTTTGGCCCCTGATAGGAGTCAAGCCACAATGGAAGTTCCTTCCCAGGGAGCCATTTTCTTTTCTCTCAGCAGAACCTGAGCCCATATATATATATATATATATTTTTTTTTTTTTTTGCAAGCTGCTACTTATAAAGCATTTTGTGGTGGCTCAAGAAAATAAGACTGTTGATTAAAAAGACTAAACTGAAATTATCTCATATTCAAACTAATCCTTCCTCTAGAAGGTAACATTTCATGAGGTACTACTGAACTTTACTAATCAATGTTAAGGTGAGAGTTATAATGATCATTTTAATCTTTCAGCAGGGGCTACTTTGAAAGAAATTAGGAATTCATTGTACAAAATAGATGAACACATTTTAATGTAGCATGAGTATGATTATATGCTTTATCAAGTGGTTGTGGCGGTGGTTTAGCCACTAAGTGGTGTCCAACCTGCCATGGGCGGAGTTCCTCACGCTGGCCCCCAGCATCGTGAGGAACTCCGTCCATGGCACCAATCCTTATGACCACATGAACTGGACTGTAGCCTGCCAGGCTCCTCTGTCTATGGGATTCTCCAGGCAAGAATACTGGAGTGGGTTGCCATTTCCTTCTCCAGGGGATCTTTCTGACCCAGGAATTGAACCCGGGTCTCCTGCATAACAGACAGATTCTTTATTAATTGAGTTACAAGGGAAGCCTGCTTTATCAGAGTACATTTAAAATAAACTACCATCTAGAACTATCACTTCATCAATAGGATTTGAGTGAAGTTTATAGAAAGAGGGAGATGATTTTGAGAATTTGAGGAATTTGGAATTCAAACATTTGCCCACTTGATGAGGAATAGAGGGAAGATGATTATAAGAGTTGAAATATAAGTAACATATCAGTAAACAAGGATGTCATAGTCATCAGCAGTACCAGTCTTCCAACATAAGCTGGGGAGCCCTAAAGGCACGCAAAAGGAGGCAAATACCTGTGATCTAACAGCTGCCAGACTGCAGCCACTCACTATGGTAAGTGAAATCAGAGTACATTTAAAATAAACTACCATCTAGAACTATCACTTCATCAATAGGATTTGAGTGAAGTTTATAGAAAGAGGGAGATGATTTTGAGAATTTGAGGAATTTGGAATTCAAACATTTGCCCACTTGATGAGGAATAGAGGGAAGATGATTATAAGAGTTGAAATATAAGTAACATATCAGTAAACAAGGATGTCATAGTCATCAGCAGTACCAGTCTTCCAACATAAGCTGGGGAGCCCTAAAGGCACGCAAAAGGAGGCAAATACCTGTGATCTAACAGCTGCCAGACTGCAGCCACTCACTATGGTAAGTGAACTGAGAATGAAAAACACAGGATACTGCCCCCAGATAGCTGAGATGCATACGAAAAGGATGATTTCACTGAGTCCCAGTTCTGTTTATCTTCCCATACTAGAAAAGAGCTAAATTTCTTAACTTGGATTATCTGGTTTTCTTTAATTGACCATTATCTTTTGAGGGCTTCCCTGGTAGTTCAGTTGGTAAAGAATCCACCTGCAATGCAGGAGACCTTGGTTCAATCCCTGGTTCAAGAAGATCGACTAGAGTAGGGATAGGCTACCCACTTCAGTATTCTTGGGCTTTCCTGGCGGTTCACTGGTAAAGAATCTGTCTGAAATGTAGAACACCTGGGTTCTCTTGCTGGACTGGGAAGATGAAGACCTGGGTTCGAGCTCTAGTTTGAGGAGATCCCCTGGAGAAAGGAATGGCTACTCACTCCATTATTCTGGCCTAGCGAATTCCATGGACTGTATAGTCCATGGGGTCACAAAGAGTCAGACATGACTGAATGACTTTCACTTCAGTTTTGATGTTAAGACTACTTGCCCTTTGTGGAAAAAACTTCTATATAATTTGGTTTCTCTTCTTGCCATCCCAGAGCAGTTCTCTCAGGGTTACTTGAGATGCTATCTCCCAGCCTTGACATCCTAAAAATTCCCACCAAATAAAATGTAACTCTCAACTTTTAGGTTGTGACTATTTTTAAGTTGACGTAAGTGTTGAATTACACAGGAACAATGGATTTTGTGTGTATATATGTGCCTTTGAGTTCTCCATCTGTCACCTTTCATATTTATTTCCTTATATTAATATTCTCCCTTATATTTCTCATAAGAATTCAGGAGTAAATATATACATTATTGGCATTTTGTAACTGAACCATGTAATAAGAAACAAATATGTAAATAATTAGAAAATGTTTAATTTTTTTTTAATTTTTGCTACAATGTATGCCTTAAAAAAAATCTAGTCTCAACATTTTGAAGCATTTTGAAGTCTCACCCAATATTCCAAAAGAAATTCTAAAATATCTTAAAAAATTCTGCTGCTGCTAAGTCATTTCAGTCGTGTCCAACTCTGTGCGACCCCGTAGACAGCAGCCCACCAGGCTCCTCTGTCCCTGAGACTCTCCAGGCAACTTTCACTAAAAAATTCTAAAGGTACCTAAAATACTTTTACTTAGTTAATTCTAACAATTTTCTCAGGATAAATGTAATGGGTCATATTAAGAGTTTTAACAATGCAAATAGCTAACAATGAGGTTTTTTTTTTCATTTTCCTGGTAGATGAATTTTGTCTGACCTCACTACTAAGAAATTCAGCTTCAAATAGTTTTTGTTTTCCTTTGTTGCAGAAGCTTAGTTAGGCATGACTTTTCTCCACTAGCTGTATTCAATTTCTCCAAAAGTTTTATTCACCTCATCTGCTGATAAAGTAATGAAATCCATTTCTTATCTTGAATAACCATACCAAAAATTTATCTCAATGATTTTCAAAGAAAAACATTGACTTTGGGGTATGAAGTATCAAGGTTAGAGCTGTTAGGGGTTAACATATTATCAAAATAGATTGAAAATCTGTTCTGAAGACCCTAAGGTTTGGGATGGAAGTAAGCCAAAATCACAATAAACTATAAGATATAAAATAATTCACATAAAATGTCTAAAGTGCTATGGTAAGGTTTCTATCAAGTTGTAAGAAATCAAGAAGGCTTCTTGGAGAAACAATATTTAATAAAAAAGTATTTAATAGAAGGATATGATTTAGAAGAACAGATTAGAGGTGAGGATTGTGGTTATGTAGGAAATAACATCAACAAACCATCAGAGGAAGAAAAAAAAGTACATTTAGGGGAATCAAGGCGTTCATTTCCTCAGTGGTGTTCTGTACCTACTACAACTTGGTATTTGTCACAGTATGCTCTGGTCTTTTTTAATGTGTTTTTGTCCCCACGAAAAGTTACATGTGTTGCTCAAAAACAGAGACTTGATTTTATTATCTTTTATCTCTATCAGTTCAGTCAGTTCAGTCACTCAGTTGTGTCTGACTCTGCGATCCCATGAATTGCAGCATGCCAGGCCTCCCTGTCTATCACCCACTCCCAGAGTTCACCCAAACTCATGTGCATCGAGTTGGTGATGCCATCCCGCCATCTCATCCTCTGTCGTTCCCTTCTCCTCCTGTCTCCAATCCCTCCCAGCATCAGGATATTTTCCAATGAGTCAACTCTTCACATGAGGTAGCCAAAATAAGCATAATTCTTTGTATACCAAAAGTTACTGGCTTTCATAATTTTTTTATTCATTTGAGAAATGTTCCTACAGCATTTGCTAATAAGAAGGGTATCAAAAATAAATAAATAAGTGGACCACTCTTATCTCTGACATTGAGATTTCAGTTGGAAAGAGATGTATGTAGCTTGAGATACTATACAATCGAGATAAGATAACTAAAATTTGCTAAATGCTTTTCATTACCAGCCTAGAAACAATCCTTTCACCCACACTGCAAAGTAAGGTATTAATTCTACAGATGAAGGAACCTTAAATATGTGAAACAACCTCTAATTTCTATCAAAATCTCACATCTTGGCAAGGGAATGGAAAATGGACTTCCTTTCTCTGTTCCTATGAACTTAAATTTCTGGTATTTGACTCCTTACCATAGATTTAGTCTGTTTTAGTTTCCATCTGCCCATCTATCCTGAATCTCTTGACCCTGATGTTCCTCACTCCCTTGCTATCTTACCTTCCAAATTCAACACAAATCTAAGAGATGGAATGCCCTTCATACAGACAATGTTCACACATCCCTTTCCAGACCACCTCCTTCTTGTGACTTCTTGTCTGAGTGCCACATGCTCCATTTTGCTCCTTTAGTAAAGTCAAACCTGTCTTCTTGGTCTCTCCTATTCTACCCTGCACATGACCTACACATCACTCAGTGTCCATGTTGATAACCCAACTTTTGTTGTGATATTTATGATTCCTATCTTCCGAACCATGTTCATCCAAGATTTCTTGACTTTGGCAGAGAAGATCTCTCCTAGAATTCCCAGTCATTCCCAGTATCCTATAACAGGTTATTCTGAAAACCTAATGCAAAATATACACTTTCATTGTATTGCATAGTCTTCTAATATCTTTAACTTTCCCTCCCTCAAGCATTAAAGACTTCTTTTGGTTTGGAAATCACCAAAACTATCTCTGTTTGGCTATCCACTAGGTCACAGGTTTTGGCAAGGTAGTAATAACAAGAGAAGTTTCTCTTGGAATTGGAATAAAAAAGTGTGTGTGGTAAACTATCATAAACTCTTTGGATAATTTATATTCATAAGATCACCTAATCATCACACTATAGTGTTTAATGAGCTTGACTAAAAGACAATGGAGTGAGCACAGGGCTTAAAATCAGGTTCAGTTCAGTTCAATCACTCAGTCGTGTCCT
>SJXQ01004179.1:0-141880 GCA_006408695.1 Aepyceros melampus | reverse complement strand
GCCCTCTCGCGGCCGCGACGGCAGCAGCGCCAGCCCCAGCAGCAGCCTGGCCGCCGCCGCCGCCGCCTCGCGCTCCAGCCGCCCGGCCCGACATGAGTGAAGCGGATCGGGTGCCCTCGCCCGCCGCGCCGCCGGCCGTGGCGGCGACTGCGCCCGAGGAGAAGAAAGGGAAGGAAGCCGAGCAGGAGAAGCTGCCGCCCCTCGTGTCGGCGGGCGCCAGCGCCCCGGCGGTAGGTGCCGGGCGGGGGCCGCGGGGCGCCCCGACGGCCGCTCGCGAGGGGCGAGGGGCGCGCGGGCACCCGCTTCTCCCCGGGGAGCCCCGGACCCGCCCGGGGAGAGGCGCTCAGGCTGCCCTTCCTCGGGCTGAAATCGAGGGGTTGCGTCGCGAGCACAGCCGTGACCATTTGTCGAGCTGCACCTTCCACCCTCGGGCAATGCCGGGGTGGCCGAGTCAGCCGGCTGTTTTCGGTCATTTTCTGGTTTGGGGGCTTCCCTCTTTCTCTAAGGAAATGACCAGCCTTGTGGAGTCCATCGTCTCTTGGCTGAGGATAAGGTGTCAGGCAGGCGGAGTGGGCTTTCCGCTGAGCCGTCTGCCTGCCGTGGGAGAGCGAAGATTTCTCCCCTTTTCTTCGCTTGTTCTTTCTGTTCCCCCATCAGATTGAACAGGCTCTGAGGCGAGTTTCCACTTAATTGTGACCTTTCGGTTGCTGTCAGGATAGTGGGAGGTACATGTCTCGGTGATGGGTTTTCTTTTTCATATGGTACAGACATGTGACGTAAGGTGGGGAAGCTTTTTTAACCTTATATTTAAACTCAAGGGATCTAAGCTTCTCGGGGATGATTTCCCAGCTGGATTTTCTTAAGGATTATTTGGAGAGCGCTTTCAGGCTTCAAACTACAGATTGCCAGATGATGTAATGGGACAGCCCCTCTTCCCTACTTTTACTGGTGGTTATGATGTTTACTTTGGAGCGCGCACACACACAAAATTAACCTCTAATTTTTTAGATTTTTTTCATTTGATCCCCTATTTATATACTTCTTCAAACTTCAGTGCATTTAAAGAGCATGACTTATGCAGCCTGTGTGACAAAATAGTAAAAGTTTAGAGAACATGATACATTTTCCTTATTCCTGGTTGCAATTCATTTCCTAAAACCTCCCTCTTAAATGACTAAGAACTTACTAAAATAGCTAACTCTAATTTAAAATGTTAGAGAAATAACGTTTGATTCAGTAGGGTTTTTGGAAAATGTCTAAGGATGGTGATAACTGAAAATTGTTAGAACGTGCAGCATACCTTAAATCACAGCCAAGTGTAGACAGACACTTAAAATTACTACAGTTGATTGGTAAATTGGAGTTGCAGCTAGAAATTACTTTGGGAAATGCTTTGAAGGAATTTGTCACTCAGCTGCTTATAGACCCAGTTCTTGCTGTTGATTTCCTGGGCTTTTGGAGCTTATCTGGGATGTTCTTAACTGGCAAATAGTATTTCAGCAGTTTATTTCTAAGTCAGTTTAAAACAATGAATGCATGCACTCTTATACAAACAGTTGTGTTAATTGGTTTAGGTCCTCAAATAAGGACGCTCCCCAAAACTTACTTATTTCTGTGTAATTGAAAAATCTAAGGCTTGGAATAAAAACTTGGAGAAATTGATACAGTGTGGACATAGGTCTACAGACTATTATCTTCAGGGGATTTGAAATTGAGAGTTCTTTGGATTTTAGAAAGTTAATTTATATATATCATGTATACTATCCACAGTGGGGTCCTGGCCAGTTCCTCATAATTAAGCATACTAATAACTCTGCAGTGAAAAGTGGGGATTGTTCACACTAAATGAGATAAGGTCTATCGGTAGCTTCCTATCAGTTCAGCTCAGGTTGGATTGTCAAAAAGTTCAGTTTGGGTACATGTTTAATTACCAAATAAGCTCTTTCAGTATTAAGAGCTTAGAGGATTTCATAAGTGTGAATAAAGGAATATAGGCTTGTACTGCTGGACAGACAGAAGAACAGAATTCAAAAAGTTTTTTAAGATCTTGAATAAAACCTTGAAAAAACAGGTTAAATTAGAAGAGGATAAGAATGAAGACTTGAGATTTTTGAAGGCAATTTCTGGTGCCTTACAAGCAGAGTGGGTAACATTGTTTTTTTGTTTGTTTTAATGACAAGTTTTTGTTTTTTAATGACATTCAGAATTTCAGACTCTTTGAAATGATAGAGTTTATCATTAGCACTGGGGTTTTGAGTCATGTCAGGAGAGAAAAGGAGTTCTCAGCTTTTGCAGCAGGAGTTAGGAGAGCAAGGGGGGAGGATGAGAAACTTAGCCAGTAATGAAGATACTTGGGTGTATTTGTTAAAGAGAGATTTCTAGAGCTGGAATTCTGAGTGATAGCAGTGAAAAGCCTTAGTCAAGAAAATGCGCTTGAGCCTCCTGAGGGCGAGAAAGCCAGGAAGCCTAGATGACGTCCAAGCTCACCAGTAAAGATGGGAAAGCCTTGGTGTGGGGGACAGGGAAAGACAGCTTGTGGCCTGCTTGGTTCTTTTTCAGTTTGCTTAGGAAGCTGAGTACTATCAATAACTTCTCTTTTTGAGCTTACTTTTAGTGATGCTTACTTTTTTTTTTAGTGATGCTTACTTTTTGCCCCAGGTTAACAGCTCTGTCTCTGTTGCTTGAGTTTATGACTCAATTACTGTAACCTTACAGTACTGACATTTTCCAAAAATCACCGTATTACATTTTTATGAGAGTTTGGAAATAATTTGGAGTGACAGCTCCCTAAAATAAGTAGAAGGCCAGGTTATGATGACCCTGATTACACTTGAAGAGTTGGGACTGTATCCCAGAAATTTTTTAAAAAGTTACAGGAGTGGGATTGCGGGTGCTGGAAAAACAACCCTAATGTGATTGATCCTACAACTTCCTAAGTATGCAGGAAGTCCATTCCAGCCAGGAGGTGCCTCACACACAAACCCAACTGACTACCAGGATCCCTTGGTAGCTTGGTAAAGTCCAGGTTTCAGGATCTCACCTTTGCTCACCGGTTCTCAACTTCTGCTGCACGGGGGAATGGGAACTTTTGAAGCCATCGTTGCTCAGGTCCAGATGCAGGCCAATTAGATCAATTCTGGGAGTGGGGCTCAGACACCTATTTTTTTTTTTTTTCAATTCTCAGGTATAGCTAAGATTGAAAACTGATGCTCTGTGTACTGAATTAAAAGTTCCTTGGAGTCTGTATTTTTAACTACACTGCCCCAAGTCTCGGAGAAGGCAATGGCACCCCCACTACAGTACTCTTGCCTAGAAAATCCCTTGGACAGAGGAGCCTGGTAGGCTGCAGTCCATGGGGTCGCTAAGAGTCGGACACGACTGAGCAAGTTCACTTTCACTTTTCACTTTCATGCACTGGAGAAGGAAATGGCAACCCACTCCAGTGTTCTTGCCTGGAGAATCCCAGGGACGGGGGAGCCTGGTGGGCTGCCGTCTCTGGGGTCGCACAGAGTTGAACACGACTGAAGCGACTTAGCAGCAGCAGCAGCTCCAAGTCTGCTTAGTTTATGGAGCAGCATTTGAAATGGAATAGTCAAAGGTACAGGTTAAGTGAATGAGGCACAACAGAAATCATGCAGTCCATGGGGTCGCTAAGAGTCGGACACGACTGAGCAAGTTCACTTTCACTTTTCACTTTCATGCACTGGAGAAGGAAATGGCAACCCACTCCAGTGTTCTTGCCTGGAGAATCCCAGGGACGGGGGAGCCTGGTGGGCTGCCGTCTCTGGGGTCGCACAGAGTTGAACACGACTGAAGCGACTTAGCAGCAGCAGCAGCTCCAAGTCTGCTTAGTTTATGGAGCAGCATTTGAAATGGAATAGTCAAAGGTACAGGTTAAGTGAATGAGGCACAACAGAAATCAGGTGTAGTGGGGAATTGAGAGAAATGGCGTTAAGGTGGTTCCTAGTTAGAGTGGCTCAAGGGCCCAAGATAGAGCCCTCAGCAGCCTGTCCGTGTTTGGGGTTTGGCCTTGCTGCCGTGGAGAAGTGATGCAGGCCCAGAGAGCTAGGGGGAGTAGAAAATATGAAGGACTGATGCTGTGAGTATTTACTGAAGTTGACAGATTGGACTGGAGAAGAGTATTATAAATTAGTGCTGATGTAATATGGAAGTTAGAAAAAAATTGGTGAATAGGGAAAGAGAAAAGGGTCAAAAGAGGAGCAAATAATAGTGATAAGTGAAGATGAGTCTGTCTACTTCATCATTTAAATAACGTGAGAAGAGAAGGGGAGATTCTGCATGGCATAGGTTTATGGAAAATGCAGTGGGTTCAAGAAAGAGCTGCTGCTGCTGCTCAGTCACTTCAGTCATGTCTGACTCTGTGCGACCCCACAGACAGCAGCCCACCAGGCTCCCCCGTCCCTGGGATTCTCCAGGCAAGAACACTGGAGTGGGTTGCCACTTCCTTCTCCAATGCGTGAAAGTGAAAAGTGAAAGTGAACTTGCTCAGTCGTGTCCGACTCTTAGCGACCCCATGGACTGCAGCCCACCAGGCTTCTCTGTCCATGGGATTTTCCAGGCAAGAGTATTGGAGTGGGGTGCCATTGCCTTCTCCGAAAGAAAGAACTAGACTTTACTTAGGTCAGGGCGGTGAAGGGAAATGGAGGAAATCAGTTTAGGATGGAAATGGAAAGTTTGCCCACAGTGAAGGTCAAGAGAGTTGTCAAGTAGGGGGAAGGTGAGAGCAAGTCTTGAGGTATGTGGAGAGGATTTGGTAGGAAGTCCAGTAATAAAAATGAGAAGTTTGTACAGGTTCTATCAGGGGTGTGTTACCTGGCTTGATGGATCTGTTGGGTCACAATGTAACTACCAGTTATTGAACCTCTATTATGTTTAGCTTTGGGCTAGATGCTACAGAAAACACAAAGTTTAAAAAAGAAAAATAGATTCCTGCCTCAGGGTAGGCAGAGCTACACAGGAAAACCCAACAAAGCAAAGCAATGTGTAAAAGCCACCATGTGCCATAAAAACAATTTGCGCTCTAGGAGGTCAGAGAAAGGAAATCAGTGCGTGCAGAACTGTGAAGAAAGGCCTTCAAGCAGCGATAATTATTTAAGCTCGCTGGCCATTGAAGGGTGATAGGATTTGGATGGGCAAAAGCAAGTGGGAAAAGAACGTGAACAAGGCTTAAAGGGAAGAATTAGGGAGTAATAAAGTCAACCCAGTGGAAGCATGCTGGCAACTTGTGGGAGGTAAATGAGATTGCATGGGGGCTGGACCAGATCAGCAGGCAGGGAAGTTGGGACTTTTTTTTTTTTCTTTCTGTGCTTCACAGGAAACCATTGGAGTTTCTTAAAGGAACAACAGAATGAAATTAGTGGAAGTGATTAGAGGTAGTTAGACTGGAGGAGGGAGGAGAAAGAGGGCAAAGAAGGAGCTTTGCAGTTCATACAAGAGATGATGGAACATCCACTAGGGTCATGGCCGTGTGATAAGGTGTAAGGGATGGAAGAGTCCCTGCAAAGTGGACTCCAGTGGAATGAAAGAGAAGACTAATAAACGAAAAGAATTCTAAAGTTTGCAGATGAATTCTCTCAGAGGAAAACATTTACATAAAAAGGCAGTCCAGCCAACAGCATTCCAAATAAACACATGCATGTGTGAACTTTGATAAAACTTGCCCATCTAGATGTTTGGAAGAGTCTTAGTTTTGGAAAATCTTGTACCTTTCTCAAGAGTTGAGATAGGGAAGAGTAGAGGTTGTTGTAGTGAAGATGTCTTAAGCAATTTAATAAACCACAGGTATATCATGTATCCATATGTGAAATACATATAAATAATACAAACGATTGCTGCTGCTGCTGCTGCTAAGTCGCTTCAGTCGTGTCCGACTCTGTGCGACCCCAGAGACGGCAGCCCACCAGGCTCCCCCGTCCCTGGGATTCTCCAGGCAAGAACACTGGAGTGGGTTGCCATTTCCTCTCCAATGTATGAAGTGAAAAGTGAAAGTGAAGCTGCTCAGTCAAGTCCGACTCTTAGCGACCCCACGGACTGCAGCCTACCAGGCTCCTCCATCCATGGGATTTTCCAGGCAAGAGTACTGGAGTGGGTTGCCATTGCCTTCTCCGATTGCTACTATTTATTTAGTACCTTCTCTGTGCTGAGCATTGTCCACATGTCTCTCATCTAGTTACTTAGTTCAACCAAAATTCATCACCAACCACTTGATCATTCTAATCATGAGGAAGACTCTGTTCCCAGTTCAGACAGACAGGAATCTTAAGAGTCAGGTTACATATAGTATACCTTATCAGAGGGTAAAATGGCTGGTAAGGGGGCAGAACTCGGTTTCAGCTGAGACTTTTCTGCCTCAAACAAAAAAACCCACGTTCTTTCCCTTACTCTGTGTACTCTCTGTCTGTGGTCAGGGTCCATGTGGTCCAGAGAACCCCCACCTATAGCAGTATTTCTTAGATTAGAGAAGAGGATGTGGTCCAGTGACAAATTTGTTCAAAACTTTGTTACTAGAGATAGAACTATTTAGGAGAGGAATATGTATCTGATAATATCAGTTTTCATTATGGTATTAATGTATCATTAAATTCTATGTAAAATAAAGCAGTCTCATTAAAGAAGTGATCAGAGAGTCTTAAGGCACAGAAAGGGAGGGCTGTGGCTATGTAAATACTTAGCCAGAGTGTGTTTAATATTGAGTGACTTTTAAAAGTCATTTGTCCACTTTTTTTTTTTTTTAACTTTGAAGCCATATTATATTTACCTGCTTATCCTCCCTTTCATAATTAGTTCAGGGTGTTAGGACACAAATAATTTGATTGTATTTAACAACTGAAGAAAAATGGTCATTGTAAGTTATGAACCAGAGAACTTCCCAAAGTGTCCAGTATGTTGTTATTTAGTTAGGCTGTGTCCAGCCCTTCTGCAAGGTTATGGACTGTAGCCCTCCAGGCTCCTCTGTCCCTGGGATTTCCCAGGTGAGAATACTGGAGTGGGTTGCCTTTCCTTCTCCAGGGGATCTTTCTGACCCAGGGATTGAACCTGAGTCTTTTGCATTGGCAGGCAGATTCTTTACCACTGAGCCACAAGGGAAGCCAGTCCAATACGATACTGCCTTGCTATTTGTAGCTCCCTTTCTAATCTATCTGGTGGCTATGGTACTTCCCTTTGCAACCTTTTCTGTGGATATTACCTGTATTATTCTGTAGATATTACTGATGCACCTCCCTCCTCTTCCTGCACTCCACACACATGCTCACAAACATGCCCTCTGAATTAAAAGGTATCCTGCACTCTCTGAAGTCTTCAGGGCTGGGGTATTCCTGGGTTCAGAAGAATTTTTTTGAAAGAGAAAAGTAATGGCTTCAGGGGTACTGCTGGTGTCCCAGGGTAGCAGCTTATTTTGGCATATTGTTTGGAAATTAATTTGCTTATATTTACTTGAATTGAGGAAGAGAGAGTAGGGAAAAATCAACAGAATATGAATAAGGAAGTGGGTAGAGCTGAGAAACCTCTGGAAATTTTGTGTTTTTCTGCATTTATTATTAGGATACCTTCTTGTACTTTAAAAATGTTAGACTGCTAAACCTATGAATAACTAGTTGTTGCTAAGTTGATATTTATAAGTTGCTAACAGTTTAGTAAGCAGTCAAGAAACATTTTGCAAGGAATAATTATAATAGATGAATGTGCCTTTTAAAAATAGAAATTATTGAAATTTTACTAATTCAGCTTAATTGAAAAATCAGTCTGAAGTTTGAACCTAGTCATTAAAGAAAACTTTGTTTCAAATTAACTTGGTTTTGATCCTTTAAAAAAAAAAAGAACAATAAATTGAGAATTGTGAGTTCATCAAATCACACAATTTAAAAGTAGGATTTTGCTGTATAAGGGTAATCTGTTGGTATTGCTTTTTTTCCCCCTGTGTTGTAAAATAATAAAATCTCCCAAGACACATTGCCTTTCTGATAAGCAAACACTGAAATTTCTGAGCTTCAGGACTAACCTTTCTTTATATCAAGTAGGTTAATTTTCACTTATCTATAAGATCAATTGCATTGTAATTTTTTTGGTGTTAAACTTTTGTTTCAGAATCCCCATCCTTCCTAGTCTCCCTTGAAAGTTGTGGTTTATATCACTTAAAGAAAACAGTTCAACTTGGGTTGGTGCCTTTTAGTTGGGGGGAGGAAGGTTCACACCTTGAAAGGAGCCAACTTTTCACATCTTAATAGAAGGAGGTAGAGCACTGATTTTATAACCCAGCATCCTAATAGGGAACTGTGAAAAAGCATACAAAAAAGAAAAGCAAAATCTTTTTACCTGGGAACAGGGCCTAAAATAGTCTCCTTTGTTAGACCCTAAATACAGTTGAGGCCTCTCATCTGGTGTGGCCCTAACAGGTAGTTTAGGTCAGTTTATTTTAAAAGTTAGTAAAGCAAAGTATAGTCCATTTAAGGGCTTCCCTGGTGACTCTTTTAACTTAAAACATATAAATGTACTTTGTTCACCAGTCTTCTGATGCAGAAACCTTTGCTCAGTATCTCAGGAAGCCCTTCAGTCTTTTGTGGGTTTTTTCTGTGTATCATGGGTATTCCATGTACTCATAAGACTGAAGGATCCCTGCTTTATATTAGGAGCACTGAATGGATTGCCAGGCTTCCCAGGTGGCGCTAATGATAAAGAACCCACCTGCCAATGCAGGAGACATAAGAGACGAGGGTTCAATCCCTGGGTCAGAAAGATCGCCTGGAGGAGGGCATGGCAACCCACTCGAGTATTCTTGGCTAGAGGATCCCATGGAAGGAGGAGCTGGGCAGGCTATAGGCCATAGGGTCTCAAAGAGTCAGACACTACTGAACTGACTTGGCACACACAATATGTTGCCAAACTATTTACTTTTGGGTTTGAAAAATAAATTTCATTGAGAAACTGCCATTGTCTCTGTATCCATATCTGAAATGACCCAAGCAGGAAATTCAGACTTTATTCCTTCAGATATCTTTGATTCTTCATCTGCATATTATACCATGTTTACATTTGCTACATAGATCTTTTTCTCCAGAATGATGCAGAGAAATGCCGAATCAAAATAATAACTCTGTCCTGTTTCCTAAGATTGTATGTTGGAATGGATCTAGTTGGGAAAGTATGTTTTCATGTATATCAGCTCTGTCCAGTAGGAATAAAATGTGAACCACATATGTAATTTTAATTTTTCTAATAGCTAATTAAAGATAATAAAAAGAGGTAAAATAAAATGTAATAGCATATTTTTTTAATCCAGTATATCCAGAAACTTAACCATTTCAACATTTAATCACTATGGACACTTAATGAGATATTTTACCTCTTTTTCATACTGTCTTTGAAAACTGTGTATTTTACACTTACTGGCACATTTCAAGTTCTCAACAGCCACATGTGGCAAACGCTTGTTTTAGAGCAGATGTAAATGTTGTCTTCTTGTGCTCCCAAGATTTCTTAGATTCATTCTTCGTGCTGATTACTATTTATTCCTACCATGGCAGTCCTCAACATGTGATCCTCAGTATCCTTTAAGATGACCATGAGGTCAGCACTACCTTTGTAATGATGGTAGGATGTTATTTGTGTTGTTCTCACTCCTTCTCTCTAGTGTACAGTGTCATTTTCTATGTGACAGATGATATTGCAACAAATTGAATGCAGAAACAACTATAAAAATCATTTTGCAAAAGGTAAACCATGTCACTCTTCTCACTGATTTTTGTTTGTTGGGAAAATAGTTGTTGTCCATAAGTGGGTTTATTGGCATTTAAACAGGAATGAGTACATACATATAATAATTTTTAAGAATGTAAAGAGGTCCTGAAACCAGAAAGTTTGAAAACCACTATGCTAATGTATCTAGAATTTCCTTTGTATTATTACCATTAGTGCTTTTTGTTCTGTATTACCGATGACAGGTATTCCACATAAGTGAATTTCCCGGCTAGCCAAGCCTTCTTGGACATTTTAGAATACCATTTATTTATTGCATGAAGCATTTTCTGAAATATGTACATCTCTTCTCAAATAAAAGCTACTGACATGATTTAACATATGCTGGTGACTGGATCTTGTATGATAACTTTGTATCACCAGCCAAACGAGATGGCTCTATGCAGAATCCATCTACCTGTGCATTTGTGTGTGTTATCTCTATGGTAAATAAAACTTCTGCCAATTTGACCTATATAATAGCTAGAATACAGCATTAATTTTCACTTGATATGGTATAAAATGCTACCATTTCCAGCTGTTTGCAAAATTGGTAGTTTAAAATATGTTTGCTTTTCAGTCTCTAAGTCATGTCCAACTCTTTGTGACCACATAGACTGCAGCATGCCAGGCTCCTCTGTCCTCCACTATCTCCAAGAGTTTACTCAAGTTCATGTCCATTGAGTTGGTAATACTATCTACCATCTCATCTTCTGTCCCCCTCTTCTCCTCCTGCCCTCAATCTTTCCCAGCTTCAGGGTCTTTTCCAGTGAGTCAGCTCTTCACCTCAGGTGGCCGAAGAATTGGAACTTCAGCTTCAGCATCAGCCCTTCCAATGAATATTCAGGGTTGATTTCCTTTAGGATTGACTGGTTTGATCTCCTTTCTTTCCAAGTGACTCTCAAGAGTTTCCTCCAGCACCACAATTCAAAAGGATCAGTTCTTTAGTGCTCAGCCTTCTTTATGGTCCAGCTCTCACATCCTTATATGACTACTGGAAAAACCTTAGCTTTGACTATATGGACCTTTGTCGGTAAAGGGATGTCCCTTTGAATATGCTGTCTAGGTTTGTCATAGCTTTTCTTCCAAGGAGCAAGCATCTTTTAATTTCATAGCTGCAATCACTGTCTGCAGTGATTTTGGAACCCAAGAAAATAAAATCTGTCACTACTTCCACTTTTTCCCCATCTATTTGCTGTGAAGTGATGGCACTGGGTGCCATGATCTTAGTTTCGTAATGTTGAGTTTCAAGCCAGGTGTTTCACTATCCTCTTTCACCCTCATCAAGAGGCTCTTTAGTTTCTCTTCACTTTCTGCCATTAGAGTGGCATCATCTACATATGTGATGTTGTGATATTTCTCCCGGCAATCTTGATTCCAGTTTGTGATTCATCCAACCCCACATTTCGCATGATGTACTCTGCATAGAAGTTAAATAAGCAGGGAGACAATATGCAGCCTTGGCGTACTCCTTTCCCAGTTTTGAGCCAGTCAGTTGTTCCACGTCTGGTTCTAACTGTTGCTTCTTGACCTGCATATATGTTTCTCAGGAGACAGGTACAGTGGTCTGGTATTTCCATCTCTAAGAATTTTCCACTGTTGTGATCCACACAGTCAAAGGCTTTAGCATAAATGGTCAATGAATGTTAGGAATAATGAATTTTGTAAACAGTACAAAATAATGAATTGTGTATACAATTTAAAATATTTCACCTCAAAGATTTATAGTGAGAGATATATATAGTGAGAAATATAGTGAGATATTTTGGTTTTAAAAAGTGTTTCACGATGGAACAGCTGCTGCTGCTGCTAAGTCGCTTCAGTCGTGTCCGACTCTGTGCCACCCCTTAGATGGCAGCCCACCAAGCTCCCCCGTCTCTGGGATTCTCCAGGCAAGAGTACTGGAGTAGGGTGCCATCACCTTCTCCTCATGATGGAACAGAGCCAGCAGTTATTCTTTTACCAAAGACTGGTTTAGGAAATACCCAGCGGTTAGGACTTAGCCACTTCCAGTACAGGAGGCACAGATTCAATGCATCGTCGGGAAACTATGATCCCACATGCTGTGCAGTGTGACCAAAAAAAGAGATTGGTTTAGAATGTGAATGAAAATGTTTTATTTTCTAAGGCAGCTTTTGGTGGAATAGTAGATGACCAAAGTAAATTTTATCAGAATTTTGAATATAAAAAGAACTTAGTATTCAATATAAAATATAAATGCTATGATGGAAAACCATGCATATCCTTCTTATTGACCTCTAATAGAAAAATGTGATAAATCAGAAATTTAACTCAGATGTAGTCTGCTGCTGCTAAGTCGTGTCAGTCGTGTCCGACTCTGTGCGACTCCAGAGACAGCAGCCCACCAGGCTCCCCATCCCTGGGATTCTCCAGGCAAGAACACTGGAGTGTTGCCATTTCCTTCTCCAATGCATGAAAGTGAAAAGTGAAAGGGAAGTCGCTCAGTCGTGTCCAACTCTTCGCGACCCCATGGACTGCAGCCCACCAGGCTCCTCCGTCCACTGGATTCTCCAGGCAAGAGTACTGGAGCGGGGCGCCATTGCCTTCTCCAAGCAGATGTAGTCTGTTCCTCAGTAAATGTTGAAAGTAGGAGCTCATGTGTTAAAATTTAAAATAAGATCAACAGTATTTAATTACAGATTAACAGGGAAAAACAGGTATTCCATTTAATTCTATTTAATTTTTTGAAATTATATTTAATTTCTTGAAACTATTATAATCTTACATATAATCTATGTGATTATATAGTCAAAAAGACCATTGAGGTCTATGTTAGCTACTTGAAAGAAGTATGATCTTTGATTAGTTTTGCAATTACCACATAAAATTTTTCAGCTGTTTGTTAAACTCATGGTCAGCCTCTACCTAGAGAGTCATCTTATTTATTACACTAGGTGTATTTTGAGTTTTTCTTCTCAATGAATTCTGTGTCTCTTTCCCCCTGTGTTCCCTGTTTGTACTTCTTCCTCTGTAACAGCTGGTTGGGTATCCTGCTACTGTCTGTTCTTCGACACATGCAGCCCACTGTTTGTAGGCTGGCCACATTCCAGGATGTCATCTCTAGTGTGGTACTTACTTAGGACTCACAGACAACAGTTGCTCACAGACAAAACTCCTCGGGGAACCAGATGTAATAACGGTGGTAGATCCAATTCTTAGAAGACTTGTAATGTTCCCTAACCTTAAATTTACTCATGTCCTATTAGCACTCAATAGTATCTTGATTCTCTAGTTTTTAATCAGTTTACCATCAAACGACATGCGACCCTGCGTTCTCATGGAAGTATTAGGCTATTGGAAGGTTTCCCTTGTGCAAGCTAGTGTGGGGGCAACTGCTATTTTGAGAGTTTGTTCTTATTTATCTGTAGTACACTTCAACCTGTGAAATTGTCCATGATTTATTTCCTGTCATCTCAAGTGTGAAATATCAAGGGCACAGTCATCTTATAAGCAAGAGGCTTATTAGACCAGGAATTTTTTTTTTCTCATGTTAAGCTTTTTTGATCACAAGGAACAGAAAATCAGGCCATATATGCCTCCTTTTGGAAAAGGGGGATTTATGGAAATAACATACATAGATAGAACCAGAAAGCAGGCGGGAACAGAGACCAGCTGCTCTCTGTGTGCCTGCTATTCTCTCACTCTTGGCTGCTTGCTCTTTTCCGTATTCCTCCATCTGAAATCTGGAAAGACCTTCTCTGATCGACATATTAGGAAGCATCAGTGTCCTGTATGCCAGGCCACCTAATGTGTGGCCACCTGATCGACAGATGGCTGCCTTTTGGTTGAGTGCCTGTCTCTGCTCCAATCTGTGGCCTTTGCTGCACAAAGAATAGCAATAATGCTCTGGGGTCGATAGACGTGACCCCTGGATGTGGCAGCCATGATAACATGCTCAGTGTATCTTCCCTCACATCTTTGTACCCTTCCATAAAGCTTCTGGACAGAGCAAATCCTACTCAGTGCTTTCACCTCCTGACTTCCCACACGTTTGCCAAACTACTTCATACAGTTTCCGCCACCAGCAGTGGCAGTTTCTCCCCGGAATCTGTTGTCTCCTTTGTCCCCAAGATTTCACAGCTGCACATGCTAGTAGGCACACTTTAGAGCTAGCCACTGTGCGTTATTCAGCATTGCTGACCACTTTTTTTCTTGATGATCCTTCCTTCATTTTTAACACATGATCTTCTCTTAGATTTCTTATCTTTTTTGGTCATTCATTCTTCATGTTCTTTGTAAGCTCATGTCATATTTGCCAGTGTTCCCATGGTTTTGCTCTGACACTGTTTTTGCATAGCAGTTGCTGCATGACAGTGGCATGATGATAGCCCTGTCAGCTGGAAAAATTATATTATTATGGGCACGAGATGCATACTTTTGCCTAGTGACCATTGGTCCTTTTCTAGTCATTCCACAAATACATTTATATAACCCAGTCTAGAATTTTCTTCAGTTCTTCAATTCAGTTGCTCAGTTGTGTCTGACTCTTTGCAACCCCATGGACTGCAGCACGCCAGGCCTCCCTGTCCATCAACAACTCCCAGAGTTTACTCAAACTCATGTCCGTTGAGTTGGTGATGCCATCTAACCATCCAATCCTCTATCTTCCTCTTCTCTTCCCGCTTTCATTCTTTCCCAGCATCAGGGTCTTTGCCAGTGAGTCAGTTCTTCCCATCAGGTGGCCTAAGTATTGAAGTTTCAGCTTCAGCATTAGTCCTTCCAATGAATATTCAGGACTGATTTCCTTTAGGATGGACTGGTTAGATCTCCTTGCAGTCCAAGGGACTCTCAAGAGTCTTCTCCAACACCACAGTTCAAAAGCATTCATTCTTCGGCGCTCAGCTTTCTTTCTGGTCCAACTCTCACATCCATACATGACTACTGGAAAAACCATAGCTTTTACTAGATGGACCTTTGTTGGTGAAGTAATGTCTCTGCTTTTGAATATGCAATCTAGGTTGGTCATAACTTTTCTTCCAAGGAGTAAGCGTCTTTTAATTTCATGGCTGCAGTCACCATCTGCAGTGATTTTGGAGCCCTCAAAATAAAGTCTGCCACTATTTCCATTGTTTCCACATCTACTTGCCATAAAGTGATGGGACCAGATGCCATAATCTTAGTTTTCTGAATGTTGAGTTTTAAGCCAACTTTTTCACTCTGCTCTTTAACTATCATCAAGAGGCTCTTTAGTTCTTTGCTTTCTGCCATAGGTGTGGTATCATCTGTATAACTGAGTTTATTGATATTTCTCCCAGCAATCTTGATTCCAGCTTATGCTTCATCCAGCCCAGCGTTTCGCGTGATGTACTCTGCATATAAGTTAAATAAGCAGGGTGACGATATACAGCCTTGACATACTCTGTTTCCGATTTGGAGCCAGTCTGTTGTTCCATGTCCAGTTCTAACAGTTGCTTCTTGCCTGCATACAGATTTCTCAGGAGACAGGTCAGGTGGTCTGGTATTCCCATCTCTTTAAGAATTTTCCACAGTTTTTGTGATCCACACAGTCAAAGGCTTTGGCATAGTCAGTAGTCTTTAATCATATGCCCTCTTCTTTATGGTGAGGTGTCAAAGTATTTTTCCTGAAATTTGAAATAAAGCAGTTTACATTGTTCATTTCATTTATTTTATAATTTATCGAAGTGATCTCTGATTCTCATTATGACCTGAAATAACTCTTGCTATTTTGCCATACCTTTGGCTGTCACTCTTCATTTCCTTAACTCCTTTCTCAGTTTAGACTTATTTCTCCCAGCAAGTAGACCTGATGTATCTTTCTGGTATTGCTCCCCTACAGTCTATTCCCTACGCCTACTGACAGTGATTTTCCTAAGATACAGATATAATCATGTCATGCCCTTTTTACAAGTCCTCCATGACTGTTCCCTATCCCCTTCCAGGATAGAACCTATACAACCTGTCCTGAAGGCTTCATAGTATTGTGCTTGCCTATCTTTCCAATCTCACCTAACTGGACTGTTCTCCCTTTCTGATTCTGTACTGCAACTACACTGCTCTTTAAATCCTATAAGTTGCTCAATCTTAGATAACATCAGTGGCAGTTATCAATGAAAAAACCTTTGGTATATTAATTTATTATAAATATTTACAGCTAAGTTAACAAAGTTCTAGGTTTCCCTTGTAGGTCAGTGGTAAAGAACTCACCTACCAATTCAGGAGATTTAAGTTCGATCCCTGAGTCAGGAAGATCCTCTGGAGAAGGAAATGGCAACACACTCAGTATTCTTGCCTGAAAAATCCCATGGACAGAGAAGCCTGGTGGGCTACAGTCCAGGGGGGTGCAAAGAGTTGGACACGACTTAGTGGCTAAACAAGACCAACATGACAAATTCCAGGGGGCCATTCATTGACCTCATTTTATAGATTGGTTACTTTTATCAACTCTCATGCATAAATGACATATTTGTATATCAAATTTGCATTCATCCCCATTATTATTTAAGATGTTTGATAGGACAAAACATACAAATAAACAAACGTGGCCCCAGAAGTTAATACAGTTCTTACATATCATAATATTTATAACAAGGAATGATAATGCTTTTTCAAATGTATGGGTTATTTTATTTTTCTAATCAGTTCTGTGAACTTGAGCATAATGTTTTAATTTACCAAAGTTATGCAAAGTATGTAATTAACTGAGACTTTTATAGAAAAGTATTGCGTATCACTCTTTTATTAATCTTTTCCTCCAATTTTGTCTCTCCTCCTTGGGAATCTATGTTATTATAAATCTGTTAGGGATTAGAACTGATAGTTGTTAAATGCTTTTGTTGATTCAGTCAGTTACTTGTGGGTTTTTAAATTATTATTTGAAGATTCCACAAGTGAATCAAGCAATGTTCTCTGGAATCTCTTATTATTAAGAAGGGGTAGAGGAAAGAGGAGGAAAATAAAATAAAATATTGAGCCTTTCCCAGATTGCTGGGATATCAGAGGGTTCCTTAAAGTACAGTTAGCTTTTCCACTTACGTTGATTTCCTCTGGTTAGGTGAGTTGCTCCCAAAGCTGTTAAATTTCATTTGGCATATGTCTATAAAAGTAGAGAAGAGACCATCGGCTGCAAGGGTTGTGAAAACAGGCTGATATGTGGAACACACTTACTGTCTCATGCTCAGCTCGTAATGAGTGATAGCTACTGTAGTGAGCAAGGCCATTCAGACTAGTTTGAATTCCCACTTTCCAGCTCTGTGAACTTTGGTATGGCATTTCAGTTTCCTCATTTGTAAAATGGGGTGTGAATATATAACTCACAGAAATGTTGTATGAAAGCACCTATTATAATTAGTAGTATGCATATGCTGCTGCTGCTGCTGCTGCTAAGTAGCATCCAACTCTGTGTGACCCCACAGACGGCAGCCCACCAGGCTCCTCTGTCCCTGGGCTGTCCCTGGGCTTCTCCAGGCAAGAATACTGGGGTGGGTTGCCGTTTCCTTCTACCAGCACTCAATACCTGACTTGCTTTAAGTGTCGTTATCACAAGAGTAATCATTTATGGGAAATTCAGTGTGTCATAGGCTCTGTACAAGACCCTTGTTGATACTGTCTGTGATTCTGAAACTTTAGGCATCTGTTAGAAGACTTTATTTCAGTTGTTTAACTTTTGTAGGCTGGATCGTGTAGGCTAATCCTAACAGAAATACTGATTCAGACTTCACTGAGCCTAAATCTAGCCAAAAAGCAAACAAGCTAACAAACAACAACCAAAAAAATAAATGTATTCTGTGAGCAGCCAAAGATGGTGCATACACAGAACTGCATACATGTACTTTCCTTATGGAAGCATTCTTCAAGTTCTCATTTAGTGCCCATCACATTTCTGTTGCTTGTTAGCTGAATGACTTTAGGTGAATCTCAATACTATTTTCCTCATCTGTGAAATAAAGGGGTTAGATAGCTAGTTTCTAAAAAGTCTCAAGTCTAGAAACGTTTAAATTCTGTGTATCTGATTTTTTTCTGGGTTATTTTCTATACTAATCTCTTTAAAAGAAAAATAAATTTACTCTGAAGTATAAGATCTGTGCACAGGATTCACTGGATGTCAAGCTCTGTGATGAATAAGAAATTTCAAGTCCAACATGAAGGACCAGTATATTAAAAAAAAATTATAATTTCAGTGGAATAAGTTAAGTAAATCCCAAGCATAAATAAGAGTGATGGATTTTTGTGGAAATGGTGGCCACCAGAAAATGCTTTGCAGAGAAGTTATGACAGAATGGGTTAGACTGCATTTACAAAGTTGTCCCAGATTTCAGTGTTTGGCAATTCTAAAGGTGCATTTACTGTCAATTGTATAAGCCGCTGTTGGCCATCAGTGCCTCTGCTCCACATAGCTATTGGGGGACCTGAGCCCATGGATGCTCTCACATCTCCACTCAGAGCCTCTGTGATTGTCACAGTGAGAAGAGAAAAAGGAGCTGGTGATTTTACCACCAGCCTTAAATGCATTAGTACTTTCTGGTCACCGATAGCCAACATCACCTCCACTTGTAGCCTGTTAGAATTAATCAGATAGTTTCATTTCGCTGTAAGAGAGTGGGTGATGTGGGAGAGTAAATATTTGGTGAGTGTATATTTTTGCTACATGGCACCTGAGCTAATTCTGAAAAGGTAAGTGAAAATCAGTCTGGTAAATGTAGAAGAAAATGAAAAAGAAACTCTCCTCTGAAGGCAAAGAAATTAACATATCTTTAGTGTAAAAAAGTGAAAAATGTTAGGGAAGAATTTAACTACTGTGTTTGATTAAGCATCTGGAAACTGGAATATAGTGTAAGTTGTAAAGAGCTGAGAACTGAGAATAAGCCCTGAGCTAGCTTTATAACTGAGTATTGACCTGGTAATGTGATTTTATTTATAATTAAAGTGCACACTGATTATATATTATGAATTTTATAGGTATTATTTTGTGGAAAGTACGTTAGTGGGTAGATTCTATGCTGTAGGCAGATTGCTCTGTTATTTGCCCTTAAGTTGCTTTAGCCCTATTTTTTTTAATCCCCTTATACTGAAAGTCTAATCACATATTTAGAGAGAAGTGAACTCTAAAGTGTTTATCTTTTTACCTTAGCTTTTAAAGTTGCATCAGAAGACAAGAAACTCATTGATTTACACACATTATCTCAGGTAAACCTCACAATAACCCTGTGAGAAAGGTGCTGTTATCATCCCCACTTCCAAACTCTGTCAACTTACAAGCCATTAGATGGTATGACTATTTTCATTTTATACTTAAAACAATTTGGTCCTAGAAAAGGTAAGTCAGTATTATATACATGTTTTATCTATTGTGCATCTGTTGTCCAACTGAAATCTCTATTATAAATGTTTATGATTTTTACAGTAAAATTAAATATATCTAGTAGGAATTATGCTGCAGTGTTAACTTTTCTATTCTTAGGGTTTGGACAGAGGATTCAAAGGCCAGATTTCTGCTTTCAGCAGTGTTATCTCAACTGTTAACCAAAAGAAAGAAGCCACTGAAAACAAGGTTCACCTACACATCTTGTTTTCCCTAACATCAAGAATGGTAAAGATTTAAAAATTTTTAAATAAATGTAATCACAATTATTAAAAGTGTACACAGTCTGTATATCTTGGCTGAAAGTATATTAATGAACTATTAAATAAGTAGATTTTAACTTATGGTTGCCAGGGGGAGGAATGGAGGAGACAGATAGGTAGTTTGGAATGAACATGTACACACTGCTACTATTCAAAATAGGTAACCAATATGGATCTACTTATAGCACAGAGAGAACTCTGCTCAGTGTTATGTGGCAGCCTGGATGGGAGGGGATTTGAGGGGCGAATAGATACATGTGTATGTATGGCTGAGTCCCTTTCATGTCCACCTGAAACTATCACAATATTGTTAACTGGCTATGCTCCAACATAAAATTTTTTTTTACAGTTTTTTTAAGTAGGTTTTAATTATTCAGCATTGTTCTGCAAGGTCTGGTTAGTCAATACAATAAAAAAAAAAGCTCTATAAATATTTATAGAAAGGAGCAAAATCATTATATTTAGGGAGAAGGCGATGGCATGCTCTATTTGATCTATATGAATAAAGAAGAAGGTATAAGAAAAAGTAACGAAGGATCCCATTCCTTTGCCGTAACATATATTATAAAGCTGCACTAGTGATACTACCAAGATAGTCAAATAGGTGGAAATGGATCAGTGAAGCATATTGTATATACAGGATGTTAAATTACTTTAAAAAATAGATTTATGGAAACTTTCCAACTTTTGGGAAATAGTAACTTTAGATTTTTAAAAACTACAAGAGTACTAGAAGAAAGCACAGGAAGTTGTTTCTATAGTAAATTTTTGGCACAATGACAATGCCAACAGCCATAAAACAAACAAACAAAATCAATGTTTGCGGGATAAGAAAATTTAAAACTTCTGTAGAAATTTTATAAGATCATAAACTAAGATGTCATAGTCAGTGAAAAATAAATTCTTGTATCATAGAGATTATTAATAGATCAGAAAAATTATCATTCGGGGTGGGTGGGGGGAAGGCAAAGGGTATGAACAGACCAATCCAAAAAGGAAATATGAAAAATTAATACACGTGTGAAAGGAGGCTCGGTCTCACTAGTATTAAAGAAGTACAGATTAAAACAAGGAATTAACATTTCACTACCTAGTGGCAGAGAAAAAAAGCATGTGTATCTGTGGTCTTGTCTATGGAGTGTGAAAATTGGCACTTTTATTGAATAGAACTGGAGAGCAAATTATTTGACATATATTCAAATTTTAAAATATTCATATACTTACTGACCCAGTATTCCATTTCTAGGAATTTATTCTATGGAAATAATATGTGTTGAAAGATATATGGAAAGAATGTTTACAATAGATATATTTGAAAGCTATCTGAATAAACTGGTTGACTAAATTGTGGTAATCCATATTATAAATACTGTGCATCTATTAAGAGAAATATGACATATGTATAAATTTTCTAGGAGAAATACAATCCATTGTCAAATGAAAAATGCAAGTTACCATTAGTAGGTAGAATATGACTCCAGCTTTTTTAAGTGTGGGTAAACCTTTTAGGCTTCTTTGAGCAGATACAGAGGTGTGGAAGGATGACCACACCTAAAAGTAGGATTGAGTGGATATTACTAATATGTTCTGTTTCTTTATGTAACCCTATATTGTTTTATTACAGTAATCATACATTACTTGCACAATTTTAAGTGCCCTTTACCCTGTAACAAAACAGATTGACAAAGGTTTAAATGTCCCTCACACCTGAACAAAACAAAACAAACCTCAAAATGTTTAAGGACCTTGTTCCTGGTAAATTGCCTGTGCCCATAAGCTGCAGTCCATGGGGTCACAAAGAGTCAGACACAGCTGAGCCACTGAACTAAACTGAACTGATAAGCTGCACATGGCATAAATTATTCTTGCACATATTTTCTGTTGACACTCCAAGGGATTGCTAGACCTATTCTGCACCCTTACCAGTTAGTATTTATATTATCTCATTTATCAACCTTTGTCCCTGATACTGCTTTCTTCTTTTATTTATATATATACACACAAACATTTCATCACCTCAGTCTTACTCTAAGGAGGCACCAGTGCTCATATGTCACAGTCCCACAACAAAACAAATTTATAATTGTGATTCCATTATACATAAAATCATAGAAATAAAGAAAATGAGCCTATTCAATGGGGGAGATAAATTGAGAGAGATGATTTCTATTTTAAACCTTAGCTAGATAGTAACTGTAACTTATTTGAGTAATATTTATGATTTAGGGAAAACTTTCGTGTGATTTTTTTTTTTTTTTTGAGCATCATAGCAATCACATCAAATATATACTAGAATTGCTACGATGTAGTTTTCTGTTGCTGCTTAACACATTATCACAAACCTAATCACTCAGAAGGGTACTTCTTTGTGACTCAATGGTAAAGAGTCTGCCTGCCGATGCAGGAGACACAGATTCAATCCCTGGGTCAGAAAGATGCCCTGGAGAAGGTAGCAACCCACTCCAAGATTCTTGCCTGGGAAATCCCATGGATAGAGGAGCCTGGTGGGCTACAGTCCAGTCATGGGGTCGCAAAACAGTTGGACATGACTTAGCGACTAAACAACAATAACAATGACTTAAAAACACCACCATGTATTAGCTCACAGCTCTTTTAAGTCATATCTTGGTGAGTGTGGCTGAGTTTTCTACTCATGGTCTCAACGTGGAGGCTGGGCTGGATTCTGGGCAAGAATCCTCAGGTTGCTGGCAGAACTTATTTGCAGTTACAAGACTGAAGTCCCATCTCCTTGCTGACTGTCACCCAGGGCTGCCCTCAGCTCCCAGAGGCTGGCTGCTCACAGGCTCACTGGCTGTCTCCCAGCCTTCTTTTTCAGGGCTGGCAGGACGATCCCTTGTGTCAAATCCTGTTCTTGCTTTCAGTGTCTCTGACTTTGTCTTCTGCAACCAATGGGAGAAAACCCTCTGCTTATAAAGGTCTCATAAGGTTTTACCTTCCTGGATGAATCTCCCTGGATTAAGAAAAGACAGGGAACCAGAGATCAAATTGCCAACATCTGTTGGATCATAGAAAAAAGCAAGGGAATTCAAAAAAATAATCCAGTCCTGCTTCATTGACTACACTAAAGCCTTTGACTGTGTGGATCACAACAAACTGGAAAATTCTCAAAGAGATAGGAATTCCAAAACACCTTACCTGTTTCCTGAGAAGCCTGTATGCAGGACAAGAAGCAACAGTTAGAACCAGACATGAAACAATGGACTGGTTCTAAATTGGGAAAGGAGTATGTCAAGGCTGTATATTGTCACCCTGATAATTTAACTTATATGCAGAGTGCATCATGTGAAATGCCAGGCTGGATTAATCACAAGCTGGAATCAAGATTGTCGGGAGAAATATCAACAACATCACATATGTAGATGATACCATTTTAATGGTAGAGTGTGAAGAAAAACTAAAGAGCCTCTTGATGAAAGTGAAAGAGGAGAGTGAAAAATCTGGCTTAAAACTCAACATGCAAAACACTAAGATCATGGCATCTGGTCCCATTACCTCATGGCAAATAGAAGGGGAAAAAGTGGAAACAGTGACAGATTTTATTTTCTTGAGCTCCAAAAACCACTGCAGTTGGTAGTTGCAGCCCTGAAATTAAAAGACACTTGCTCTTTGGAAGAAATGCTACAATAAACCTAGACAGTGTGTTAAAAAGCAGAGACATCACTTTGCCAACAAAGGTCTGTATTGTCAAAGCAATGGTTTTTCCAGTAGTCATCTATGGATGTGAGAGTTGGACCTTAAAGAAGGCTGAGCGCAGAAGAATTGATGCTTTTGAACTGTGGTGCTGGAAAAGACTCTTGAGCATCTCTTGGACAGCAGGGAGATCAAACCAGTCCATCCTAAAGGAAATCAACTCTGAGTATTCATTGAAGGACTACTGCTGACCCTGAAGCTCCAATTCTTTGGCCACCTGAGGGGCAACAGAGCATCAGATGGTTGGATGGCATCACTGACTCAATGGACATAAGTTTGAGCAAACTCCAGGAGATAGTGAGGACAGGAAAGCCTGGTGTGCTTACTTCTTGGGGTCACAGAGTCAAACATGACTTAGTGACTGAACAACAGCGCAGTTAGTAATCTTAATTAGATCTCACACTCCCTTTGGTCATGTAATGTGATCCACCAGGTGGCTGAGAATCCTGAGGCCCTCTTAAATCTCTGCTTATAACACACATTTAATAAGTGAAAAAACCGGAGCTCAGACAGGGTAAGTGACTCGGCCATGGTCATGCTGCTAAGTGACAGAACTGCAATTCAATCCCACACTTTCTGACAACAAAACTCTTGTTCTGACAGATAGAGGAAACTCCTGATTGACTTGTTTCTCTTGTCTGATTAATCATACGACATTAATCACACAACTCTAATTCCACCATCTCTAATACTCCCTAAAGCTTCCAAAATTAAATACAAGTTTTTTACCTTGACACACAGGGATGTTCATAATATGACAGCTTTTCAACGTGATCTCCCACCTTTCTCCTCCATACAACTTACATTCCAACTGTTCTCCTGGATGCCTCATACCTGCTCACTGCAGAGTTTTTGCAGTTTGTTCCCGCTGCCTTGGAATACACTCTTCCCTCCTCTCTAGCTGGCAGATCCTGTCTGTTCTTCAGTGCTACCTTTTTTCAGAACCCTCCCTAACCGCTGTAATTCTTCCCTTCTTACAATATAGGTGTTTCTTTTTTCTTACCTATTTTAGTCTCAATCTTGTGTAGTATCATCTGTGTACTTTAATCTCCTAGACTGTATGTTTCATGAGGGAACAAATACCTTTGTAACCCCTGCAGAGCCTAAGGGCAGTTCCCTTGTCCATCAGGGGGGTCTTAGCAAGTATTTATTGCATGGAGTGAAACAAGAGACACCTTGGGATGGGAAAGTGGGTGCACTCAAGCAGTAACAACAGGAGCCATGCCAGCAGCTTTACTGAGTGCCTCTTGCATGTTGGACACAATTCTCAGCACTGAACATACACAGACACATGTAGTTCCTACAGCAGCCTCTTATGTGTCATCAGTCAGTCATGTCTGACTCTTTGCGACCCCATGGACTGTAGCCCACCAGGCTCTTCTGTCCTTGGAATTCTCTAGGCAAGAATACTGGAGTGGGTAGACATTCCCTTCTCCAGGGGATCTTTCCAATCCAAGGATCAAACTCCGGTCTCCTGCACTGTAAGCAGGTTTTTTACCATCTGAGCCTCCAACCTAAGATAGGAATTATTTTCCCAGGTCAAGGGTAGGGAAACGTAAGCCACAGGGAGTTGTAAGTGCCTTGCCCTGCATGCATTTTTATAACTAATGAGAGGGACAGAAAAGGAAAAGCGAGTTTAAAAGGAGAGTTGGTAAAAGGAAATAAGCCCTGAAGGAAGTCAAAGAACCAGGTTGTGCCCTGACTTGAAAATTCAAGGGAAAAGAGAATTTAAAGGAGAGGATTTAGTGGTGCCACTGTTGAGAGTGCACAAGATGAGTGAGTGCTGAGGCAGAGCTAAGGATTTGTTGGTGACTCTGAGAACCATTTCAGTAGGATAGTTAGCAGGAGAATTCAGGTTGTGAAAAGTTAAGGTGTAGGTCAGATATGCAGATGACCCCACCCTTATGGCAGAAAGTGAAGAGGAGCTAAAAAGCCTCTTGATGAAAGTAAAAGAGGAAAGTGAAAAAGTTGGCTTAAAGCTCAACATTCAGAAAATGAAGATCATGGCATCTGGTCCCATCACTTCATGGGAAATAGATGGGGAAACAGTGGAAACAGTGTCAGACTTTATTTTGGGGGGCTCCAAAATCACTGCAGATGGTGACTGCAGCCACAATATTAAAAGATGCTTACTCCTTGGAAGGAAAGTTATGACCAACCTAGATAGCATATTCAAAAGCAGAGACGTTACTTTGCCAACTAAGGTCCGTCTAGTCAAGGCTATGGGCTTCCCTGGTGGCTCAGAGGTTAAAGCGTCTGCCTCCAATGCCGGAGACCCGGGTTCGATCCCTGGGTCGGGAAGATCCCCTGGAGAAGGAAATGGCAATCCACCCCAGTATTCTTGCTGGAGAATCCCATGGACAGAGTACATTACAGTCCACGGGGTCGCAAAGAGTCGGACATGACTGAGCGACTTCACCTTCAGTCAAGGCTGTGGTTTTTCCTGTGGTCATGTATGGATGTGAGAGTTGGACTGTGAAGAAGGCTGAGTGCCGAAGAATTGATGCTTTTGAACTGTGGTGTTGGAGAAGACTCTTGAGAGTATCTTGGACTGCAAGGAGATCCAACCAGTCCATTCTGAAGGAGATCAGCCCTGGGATTTCTTTGGAAGGAATGATGCTCAAACTGAAGCTCCAGTACTTTGGCCACCTCATGCGAAGAGTTGACTCATTGGAAAAGACCCTGATGCTGGGAGGGATTGGGGGCAGGAGGAGAAGAGGAAGACAGAGGATGAGATGGCTGGATGGCATCACGGACTCAATGGATGTGAGTCTGAGTGAACTCGGGAGTTGGTGATGGACAGGGAGGCCTGGCGTGCTGTGATTCATGGGGTCGCAAAGAGTCGGACATGACTGAGCGACTGAACTGAACTGAACTGAACTGAAGGATCTAGGGGCAGTGTAGACAGCCTTTAGAGTAGCTTGAACTGAAATGAAGAAAGAATAGTGGAATCTTGCAGGATAGTGTGATCAGGCAAAAAGATGTGATGCAGGGAGAGGTTAAAGTTTCAGTGGAAACACAAGCTAATAAAATGCACAGAGAGCAGAGCAGTGGTAAAAGGATAGGATCAAGGAAGAGGCAGGCAGAGGCGTTGGCTCCAGCAAGGAGAGAAGGGCGCTTCTTGCTCAGACTGTGGACTTGAAGGAAGAGGGGGGGTAGGAGAAGCAAGTAGGAAACTCTCTCTTTCTTGCCCTGAGTTCAGTCATCTTCATGGAAAACATATTAGTCTTCTAGGGGTGCTGGAACAAAGCACCACAAACATGGTGGCTTACAACAACAGAAGTGTATTCTCTCCTGGTTCTGGGGGCCAGGAGTCTAAAACCCAAGTGTTGGCTGCGCTGGTTCATTTTGAAGGTTCTGAGGAAGAACTATCCCATGCCTCTCTCGTGCCTTCTGCCGGTTGTCAGCAATTCTTGATATGCCTTGATTTGTAGATGTCTCGCTCTAACCTCTGCCTCTGTCTTCACATGGCCTTCTCCCCTGTGTATCTTTCTGTGCCCGGGTTTGTCTCTTCTTGCAAAGGCATCAGTCACTGGATTAGGGCCCACCCCAATCCAATATGACCTCATCTTAATTGGATTATATCTGCGAAGACCTTATTTCCAAACAAAATCACATTAGCAGCTCCCGGGGAGTTAGGACTTCACCATATCTTTTTGGCAGACACAGTTCAGCCCACAGCAGAGGGTTAAGAACCTTATAAACACTGAATTACCTGCTAAGGAGAATGACAGGAAGTCAAAAAGAAGCAACACATAGCCATAACTTTCTTTGGACTGTTTGTTCAAATTCCTCTGCTTTTGATTCCCACTGATTCCTCTATTCCATTCTTTCTATACCACTACTGTCTTGACCTCTGAACCCAGCTTGCCAACTTGGTGCCCACACCTGCCTGCCTCCTCCCTGGGTGCATGTATTGATTCGGAATGTGGTCCACATATCTTGGCCCTCTCGTCTGTTCCATTCTTGTGGAATCTGCACGCAGCCCCACCCTGATCTTAGAGTGTATATATCTTTATGTATATATCACACTACGGGAATAGGCCTCTTAGCGGACTTCCTTTACTGTGTTGGAACTGCTAGTGCTGACTTCTCGTAACCGTTCTGTCTGGGTGCCGCTTGAATTCAGGCGTGACGTGAAGTTCATATGTCAGGGCTGCTGCAAAAGAACTCTTTTATTGAGTGGGAAGTCAGACCAAGTCTTCCAAATGTAAGCATGTTTACAATTCCTTGATCTTTTGCAAAGCCTCTCTTGCCAATAAGATTGTTTCCTCAAAGATGCCTCATTCTTGGCAGTTATTCCTGTTTTCCTCCCTCTCGCGGGACCCATGCTGGGTATTCTCTTAACAGCTTGTCTCCCCGTCTGATCTTCAAGTGGTATTAGAGAAGTGCAAAAGCCCAGCGTGGGTTTACCTAACAGCCCAGGGATGCCTAGCTTCCCTGCGGATCACGTGACTAGGTATGCCTTTCAAGTTGGCTGTCCTTTTAAAGATCAGCGCAGTGTGGGAGTTTTACCTACTATAACAGCTGCTAGGGATGATACATCCTCAGAGAAACAATATAAATGGCAAGTAATGGGGGACAGGGTGAGCGGTACATCCTCTCTCAGTCTTTCATACCTCCTTTTCTACCGTGATTATGCTCCTGTCAGATTATTTTAAGACATCTTTAAACAGCACAGACCATCTCTGAAAGAAGGGAAGTAATTGCTCTCCATGCCTTTTCAAATGCCTTTGCACTCTCGGTTATCTCAGGAAAAGTTGGCATGAACCCTGACGGCGCCCAGGGGCACTCGGCCTCTCCCCGCTCAGTCCATTTTCTGAGTTGGCTCCAGATGAGCCATGAGGTGCCATGGTGAGCTGTGTGGTCTTTACCTGGAGAAGTGTGTCCCGTGGTCCGTGCTGCTCCAAGAGCCTGGGGAAGAGCAGAGCGGTCTCAGCTCAGAGGGTGCTGGGTCTGTGAGTGGTGGGGTGCTGAGCTGTGTGCAGGTGAGTGCCAGAGTTTTCACAGCCTCTGCAGGAGCAGCTTTAGAGGCATACAGGGAAACGCACTGTGGGAAGAAACCCAGCATAGAACTTGGCATCTGGGGGGAGAAAAGGGCTCACAATAGCTGCTGTAGGATTTCTGCCTTAAAAAAAGTATCTGCAAGGACTTCCGGGGGCTCAGATGGCAAAGCGTCTGCCTCCAATGCGGGAAACCCGGGTTCGATTCCTGGGTCGGGAGGATCCCCTGGAGAAGGCAGTGGCACTCCACTCCAGTGCTCTTGCCTGGTAGGCTACAGTCCATGGGGTCGCAAAGAGTCGGACACGACTGAGTGACTTCACTTTCACTTTCAAGGCCTCAGATGACCCCATCTCCAGGATTCCTGGGAGAATGAATTGACTTGGGGCTAAATCTCCAAGATCCTTTTCAGGTCAGAGTGACTCACCTTGGACCTACTTTTTCTTAACCATGCCTGTGGGAGCGATTTATCTGTCAAGAACTTAGAATACCTTCCTGCATTGAATTATTGATTCATCTGTCTCTTGACCAGTCTACAAACTCTTTAAGCTTTTTTTGTGGAGAGAGGGAAAGGGCTCATCTAATTTTTAAAATTATAGTTAATTTTTTGAATGGCTAGCACACTTCTGTGTTTCAAAAATCAAAATTATAACAATAGGTGTGTTTTTGATGTCTCACTTTCACTTTTGTATTCTTTCCTGTGTTTTTATGCAAATGAAAGCAAATATAAATATACATGCTGATTTTCCACTTTATCTTAAAAAGTAACTGCCTACATATTACCTAGCACTTTGTTATTTTTGTTGTTGTTAATGTATCCTGGATATCTTTCTGTATCAGTGCATAAAGAGCTTCCTTACTCTTTTTTTTAATATTCCTTTATATTGGACTTTCCAAGATGCTATTAAAATCAATAAATTGTTTATTTTGTCTCTTGCATGAACGGCTCTGAACATGTGTCATTTGTTCCCATGTGGCTTATCTGTAGGATATTCTTAGAAGTGGAATTGTTGGGTTGAGGAGTAAACACATTTACAATCTCTGTATATCCCCAGGATCCAGTGTCCATGGTACTCAGAGTCTTTGCTTAACAAATAATTTGAGGAAATATGTGGGAAGGACTTTTTCTGGGTTTCTGGCCAGTTCATCCTGTAATCTGTCTCAGAGCTACAGTTCTCTAATGTATGTCCAGGGTAAGACATCTATTCTATTAGAGGTAACCTTGTATAAAAAGAGCTTTTGAATATTTTACAAGCAGCCTGGGTGGCTCAAATGGTAAAGCGTCTGCCTACAATGCAGGAGACCCAGGTTTGATCCCTGGGTTGGGAAGATCCTCTGGAGAAGGAAATGGCAATCCATTCCAATACTCTTGCCTGGAAAATCCCATGGACGGAGGAGCGTGATAGGCTACAGTCGATGGGGTCACAAAGAGCGGACATGACTGAGCGACTTCGCTTTTGAATATTTTTATGACTAGACCAAAAAAAGAACGTTTTATGTATGCTTCTGCTGAAGCTTTACAAACGCACACACTATTGAACTTAGTAAGAAAGTACATCTCCAAACACCAATGAATATGTCACTTTTATTTGGCTCTGATGACTCTCTGAGTCTTCTTTTCTCTCTCCTGCCTTCAATTTTATTTTCTGCCAAATGTTCAGAAAAGTCATCCTATAGACAAAGATGTAAACACCCCCTGTTATGACTAATTCACTCTGGTCTCTCCCTGTTTCCACGGCTTGCCACTACTGAAGTAGTCAGAAGCAGTGCAGAGTATTGAACCAGTAGAGGGAGCCTTCAAATTGTAACTCACTTGTTACCTGCCCAGCACTCGCAGGTTGTCAATTAGGATATTAAGTATGAACTGAGTCTTTGTGTTTGCTATTGCTGTGCTTGGCTGTTCAGTTGTGTCCAACTCTTGGCGACGCATGGACCGTAGCCTGCCAGACTCCTCTGTGCATGAGGATTCTCCAAGCAAGAATACTGGAGTGGATTGCCATGCTCTTCTCCAGGGGATCTTCCTGACCCAGGAATCTAACCGGGGTTTTGTGCATTGCAGGCAGATGCTTTACCAGATGAGCTACCAGGGAATAACTTGTCATTTGGGACCTTTGACATTAAACCTAGACCTGAGGGCCCTTCATTTGCTCATCTATTGACTAAGGAAATGGGGCATTATGAGTTGTAAAATATCTTCTACACCTGAGTTGTTTTTTTTTTTTTTTCAATTTAAAGGGTTAATTTTCCAAGATATTGATCTTGTTTGATCCTGGTTGAGTTTTGTTTTTGACATTTCATAGTTTACTAGCTCCTACTTCCATGTAAATTTAGGCTTCATTTCTGCCACTTGTCTTTATACCGAATAGAAAGATTGGGTTTATTCTGTAATGTCATACAGTATCACTTCTGCCACATTTTCCATCAGCAGGGAGCCCCTAAGTCTGAGCTATATTCAAGGGAGAATTAGACTCCATCTTTTGATGGGAGGAATATCAAAGAATTTATGGACCTATTTTAGAACTGCCACATCATGTGAATGGAAGGTGTATATCCGGGGGGGGGGGGAAACAGGTCTTTTGAGGCTTATTTCAGAACTTTTTCCTTTACCCTGTTGTAAGACAGAAACTTATAACTAATATCAGGTGTTTAGATGACATGAAGTGAAGTCGCTCAGTCGTGTCTGACTCTGCGACCCCATGGACTGTAGCCTACCAGGCTCCTCTGTCCATGGGATTTTCCAGGCAATAGTACTGGAGTGGATTGCCATTTCCTTCCCCAGGGGATCTTCCCAACCCAGGGATTGAACCCGGGTCTCCCGCATTGTAGACAGATGCTTTACCGTCTGAGCCACCATATGAATGTTAAATTTCCAAGCTTCAATTTTTCTTTTATAGGTCATTACATTATGTTCTATGATAGAGAATTTTTACCTTTTCAGTAGGTTTATAAGTCCTGTCCATTTTGTTCTTAAAAGTTTTAGAGATAAGAATTAGAAATTATTGAACCAGTGCTTTTCAAACCTTTTTTTTTTAATTTTCAGAGTAAACATCTTTTGAAAAACAATCTTTCTTGGAGCATCAGTGTATTAAGCAGAGAAAAGCTTAGTTTCCCTGAGTGGACACAGCACCATTCCCCTGAGGTGGCCATTGAAGTTCTTCTTAGGAGCCTTGGGAATGATCAACTTAGGCCGTCTCTTTCATTTTATAAGGTCACACCCAAGGCCCAGGGAGTTTCAGTGATTTGTCTAAGGTTATGAAAGTTAGTAACCCAGCCAGCAACAGGACCTAGGCTCTTGTTTCCAAGACTGGTGCTTTTTCCATTCCTTATTACTTATTTAGTTGCGAATTATTTGGGGTAATTTAGGGAATAGCGTTTTGCATCAGTGTGTCACCAGCAGCAAACCTTTACATCATCGTTTGCTTTCCTGCAACAGGGGGATAAGGATCGGAGACCCAGTTCTCTTGTGAATGCCTAACTTCACAGAGACTCGTATTGCTTTTGATGCTGCTCTTGTTACCTGTGCTGACTGACTAGAAGCTACCTTCAGTCTCTTACCCATGTGGCCAGTTTGCGGTTGTGGAAAGCTACATATTACTGGTCTCCAACCAGAGTCAGCCTGTGATAGCTTCTTGAAAACAGTGAGCTGGTAAATTTTGGCTAATCATCTCACACCCTTATATGTGGCTATATTATGGTCCTCACATTTTTAAAAATACACTACCAACCCCCCCCCCCCATAACCCTTGCTCTTCTCACATGGCATCAAGTATTTTACTTAATGTTTCTAAGCAACCAACTAAAATTGGCAACAGTATATTAAAAGAAAGGGAAAATCATTACTGCTTATCAGTTTAGCACAGAGTGTTCCCATGTATTGGCTGAATGAAGCATAAATGACAGGTTCACTGATAAGTGTATATTGTGACTTTTTATGTGTATTATGATATTCTATATTGCAGGGAAAGCTGTATATGATAGAACAAGATTTGCTGTTCTATTTATAGTATCAGTTTGAGATTTAATTAATCCTTCATCACCACCGTTATTGATTTTCTCTTTTGAGTTAGGTTTTAATAACAATCTGCGAGAACAGGCTGAAAGCCTGTCTCTGGAAACTATGCCTTGATATTCAGGGACATGAGAGCAGCTGTGAGCTGTTATTCTTCCTTTCTTAATAACTGAATGTCACATCCTGTAGTTTGGCTTTCATTCACTAATGTGAGCAAAGGACTCTGCCTTTCTTTGTGACTCAAGTCCCATTAACATAGTACGTTAGCATTCTGCACTACTCTTCAGCCCAAGTTACCTTCCAAACTAAAAATAAATTCCATCTGGGCCTCTAGTTCTAACCTCATCCTCTAATCCTCTCAGCTTTGGCATTATGATTTCTCTTATGTAAGAATCTCCCCACTCTCAATCTTTGCCAAAATCCAGTTCTCTTACTAACTAAAATTTCTCTCTTCCACCTCAGCGTGATATTAATAAAAATGAGTGGGTAAAAAATGTGTATATATGCTCTGTGAGTGAATAAGTTAATTTATATGTGAATGAGCCTGTTTGTATCTAATAGTGGGTGTTTATAGCCAGGTTGAGAAAGGTGTGTGGGAAGGGATAGGAAAGGGTAAGCCTGGTAAAGAGGAAGAGAAACTGTAGAGGAGCCTCAAAAAGTAATAATAAAACAAGACTCGTGTTGGAGAGAGGTTCTTTTCTGCAGCTTTCTTTCCCTTTAATAACGATTGCCAAACATAACACCTAACAAATCACTTACAGAGCTATCTAATTTTACTAACTGATGAACTTCTGTCCGATTTGTGCTTAAAGTACAAATTGCTAGAAATTAGATATTTCCATATTTAATAAAGGGTATAAAACTAAATTGTAGAATTAAAGAAGGTTAATCATCTGTTTTATTCACTATATTATCACTGTCTTTGTTCTCTCTAAATCACTGAACTGTGTTCCTCAATGTGATCCTCAGACTTGCATGTTAGAAATGCAGATTCTTGGGCCCTACCCCAGACCTACTGAATCACAAACTGTGAGGGGGCCCAGTAATTTTTGTTTTAGTTCAACGGGGTCTTCAGGTGATTCTGATGTACAGTAAAGTTCAAAAATTATTGCTCTTGAGTATAAGAAATAAGCAGTTCTGTGCTGTCTTCTAATGTGAAGTTTATTTTAAAAGATACTCTAAATCTAAAGTCAGTGAGATATTCAAAGATAATGCTTGATTGGGAGCGTGAATAAGGAAGGAAGAACCTTATAGCTATGTTACTGCTGGGATGATTGTGTTCTCTTAGTTGAAATATATTCTGATTACATTACAGTAATGGAATTACATTTCATTATTGTAGAATTTAGAATCTACAGAATATTAATCTATTGGTTTGTAAGTATTAATGCTTGACAAAATATAGTAACCAAAGTAAAATGCTTAGTAGGTGGACTTAGCAGCAGAATGGAAGGGACAGGAATTAATGAGCTGGAATATAGAACAGTGGAAATCACCCAATCTGAACAATAAAATAAAATAAATTGGATAGAAAAAAATGAATCGTCTCAGAGACCTGTGGGACTATAACAAAAGATAGTACATTCTTGTCATTGGAGTCTTAGAAGGAGAGAGAGAAGAGGGTAGGCTGAAAAAGTACTCAAAAAATAGTTGAAAACTTCCTACACTTGGCAAGAGACATGAACTTCTAGGTTCAGGAAGCTGAGCAAATCCCATACAGGGTAAGCCCAAAGAGATCCTCATCAAGTCATAGCATAACTAGACTTCTAAAAACTAAAGACAACTGCAACAAAATATTAAAAAGTGGCCATAGAAACATGATACCTTTACTGATGAGGGAAATCTTTCAAATAACAACTTCTTATCAGTAACCATGGAGGCCAGAAGGAAGTGGCTGAGAGAACTGCCAACCCAGAATCATATATCCTATACCCAGAATCCTATTGTCAGGAATGGAGAGCATATCGGGACATTCCCAGATGAAGGAAAAAAAAAAACAAAAAACAGAATTTGTTGCCAGTAGATGGTCTAAAAGAATGTATTTCCAGGGTCCCTGAACAGAAGGAAAACAATGAAAGAAACAATGTTGAACTCAAGAAGGAACATGATAAGCAAAAAATACAATAGGCTTTCTGTTTGGATTATTTTGCCTTTTTTTTTTTTTTTTCCTCTATGATTTTTAGGAAATATCTCTAGGTGCTCATCTTTTGTTCTGTGTATTTCAGATTTTTCCTCCAACTTGTAACTTACATTTTATTAATTCACGGTATCTTTGGTGATCAGAAGTTTTTAATTTTAACATAGTCAAAAGTATCAATTTGCTTATAGTTGTACTTTTTGTTTACACCTATAAAAAAAGAAACTTATTTGTCCCCAAAGCAGAAGGATTCTCCTATTCTTAATTTATACAGTATGTGATAGAGATTCAGCTTCATATTTTCCCCATGTGGTTAATCTTATTTTCAAATTCTCTGTTTCTTCCAATGATCTGCCATATATTTCATATATTAAACTTTTATGTATGGATAGATATATTCTGGGTTCTCTATTCCATTGGTTAACTTATCTAATCCTATGTTAGTAAAACACTGTCTTGGTTACTATAACCTCAAAAAATTTTTGAGGGTAGAGCAAGGTCCCCTCTTCTTACTCCTATTTCTTTAGAAATGCTGTAGCTATTCTTGTGCATTTGGTCTCCCATATGACTTGTGAAGTGAAGTGAAGTGAAGTGAAGTCGCTCAGTCGTGTCCGACTCTTTGCGACTCCATGGACTATAGCCTACCAGGCTCCTCTGTCCATGGGATTTTCCAGGCAATAGTCCTGGAGTGGACTGCCATTTCCTTCTCCAGGGGATCTTCCCAACCCAGGAATAGAACCCAGGTCTCCCACGTTGTAGACAGACGCTTTACCGTCTGAGCCACCAGGGAAGTCCTTCACTTTTAGAATAAATAAATTCCAAAATATTGCTTAGATTTTTAAAAAATAATTTTTTAACTTATTTATGGCTGTGCCGGGTCTTCTTTGCTGTGCAGGCTTTGTCTAGTTACAGCGAGCGGGGGCTACTCTCTAGTCCCGGTTCGTGAGCTGCTTCTCATTGTGGTGGCTTCCCCTGTTTTGGAGCACAGGCTCTAGAGCACGTGGCCTTCAGTAGTTACAGTTCCCTGGCCCTAAAGCACAGGCTCAATAGCTGTGGTGCCCAGTCTATTGCTCAATGGCAAATGGGATCTTCCCGGACCCAGGACTGAACCTGTGTCTTCCTCCCTGGCAGGTGGATTCTTTATGTCTGAATCACAAGGGAAGCCTGGGGTTTTATTGAGCTGTTTTGAATCTGATGACCAGTTAGGGAAAATTGCCTTCTTTATGATCATCAGCCACAAATATGGTATTGCTTTCTATTTATTTAGATCTTTTTTTCAATCTGTAAACAGATTTTTTGTATTTTCTCTATGGAGATTTTACAATTTATTTATTATTATTTTTTAATAGTTTTACAAATTTTAAAAACTGTATTTTGTAGTTTGTTGCTGGTGTTTATAAATGCAGTTGACTCTTATAATTGGTTTTTTAAAAATCAGTGCACCTTGCTAAACTCTTAGTGTTTCTATTTTGGATTATTGGTGATATTTGGAGATTGTTTTGGATTTGTCTGTGTTTAGAATTAAATGATTTGAAAGTGAAAGTACTGCATCATAAATTATAAGAGAAGACTAGAGCTACATTCAAAATAAAAGTCAAGCCTTCAGTATTTTCACTGTGAAATAAAAGAGAGAGAATTAATTGGCTTCCAGGGTTGGACTGCTCCAGGACACAGTCCCCAGAGCTCAATTCTCAGGCTTCTTCTCTGTTTACCCTCTCCTTAGGGATCTCGTTAATCGAGCATTTTTACTATGAGCTATAAACTTTCACAGCTCCTCTGCACTCAAGAGTCATATCTACTCAACATCTGCATTTGGATGTCTCATAAGCATCTTACCTTTAATATGGCCAAAAGAAAACTTTCTGACTCCCATCCACCCCAACCCCTGAAAAAAACCGAAACTTCCTCTAGTGGTCTGGCATCCGGTCCCATCACTTCATGGCAAATAGATGGGGAAAAAGTGGAAATAGTGGCTGACTTTATTTTTCTGGGCTCCAAAATCACTGCAGATGGTGATTGCAGCCATGAAATTAAAAGACGCTTACTCCTTGGAAGGGAAGTTATGACCAACCTAGACAGGATATTAAAAAGCAGAGACATTACTTTGCCAACAAAGGTCTATCTAGTCAAGGCTATGGTTTTTCCAGTAGTCATGTATGGATTTGAGAGTTGGACTATAAAGAAAGCTGAGCTCTGAAGAATTAATGCTTTTGAACTGTGGTGTTGGAGAAGACTCTTGAGAGTCCTTTGGACTGCAAGGAGATCCAACCAGTCCATCCTAAAGGAGATCAGTCCTGGGTGTTCATTGGAAGGACTGATGTTGAAGCTAAAACTCCAGTACTTTGGTCACCTGATGCAAAGAACTGACTCATTTGAAAAGACCCTGATGCTGAGAAGGATTGAGGGCAGGAGGAGAAGGGGACAACAGAGGATGAGATGGTGGATGGCATCACTGACTCAATGGGCATGGGTTTGGGTGAACTCCGGGAGTTGGTGATGGACAGGGAGGCCTGGCGTGCTGCGGTTCATGGGGTCACAAAGAGTCGGACATGACTGAGTGACTGAACTGAACTGAGTGGTCTAGCGTTCTCCATTTCAGTAAATGGTCCCAGTTAATGGTCAAGCTAAATTATCAAAGTCATCTTTGGCTCATCTCTCTTTTAACAAATCCTGGCATTTCTACCTGTCTGCCAACACATCTTCCTATCATTCTATATTCAGAATATGTCACAAATCCTACCATTTCTCATCAGTTTACTACTACCACTCAGGCCCAAGCCACCAGCTATCTCTCACCAAGCCTATTGCCTTACCAGGTATTGATAGATATTAAGCTATAGTAACTGAAATTATTTCATACAAAAATTAACAGGTCAGTAGAGTCATATGCATTAGCCCAATAATAGGCTCCAGAATATAGAAGAACTTAATATATGATAAAAGTATCAAAAACAGTGTGCAGTGACATACTTTTATACATGGTATTCTGAAATGGGCCATTTAGGAAAAACATACATTTTATATTGCATTGCCTCATGAATTCTAGAAATGATAAAATTTATTGAGCATTTACTATTTGCTAGGCAATGTGGTAAGTACATCCTTCACATGTACTGCAGTGGGAAAAGAAGCACAGATTAGAAAAGATACATGGCCATCTGCTCTCTAGGTCTCTAGGGAGGGAAGGCTTGGATTACTAATCACTAAAAATTACTAAAGGAATACGTTGATAAACTAAGTAATAGAAGTATTATTTAAATACTTTTCTGTTTCCAAGACTTGTGGACACAGTTGGGGAAGGAGGTGTGATGAACTGAGAGAGTAGCATTGAAAAATATACTCTACCGTATGTAAAACAGATAGCCAGTGAGAATTTGTTATATGACACAGAGAGCTCAAACCTGGTGCTCTGTGACAACCTAGAGGGGTGGGATGAGGTGAGAGGCAAGAGGGAGATTTAAGGTGAGGGGACATACGTATACCTGTGGCTGTTTCATGTTGATATGTGGCAGAAACCAGCACAATATTGTAAAGCAATTATCCTCCAATTAAAAATGAATAAAATAAGAAAAATTACTCTTCTGTTTTCAGAAATATTAAAAGGCAAACAGATTTTAAAGAAGGTAACAGCAGAAGCAGCATTGTTTTTTAATCTCCCTGAGTCCCTAGTAAAACACACACACCACCTCTATAGCAAAATTAAACATCTTGGACATCATTTACTACAGAATTAGCTCATAAAATGTCCCTGTAAACCCCAAAAGATAGCAGGACAAATCACCAGAATTAGAAGATGTAAGCAGAATGAAGTATCTGGGCTGTTTGATGGACTCGAGACCAAGAGAGCTTCCAAATAAACAGCAGGTATTCATTGGATAAGGGCTTTCCTGGTAGCTGAGATGGTAAAGGATCTGTCTGCAATGTGGGAGACAGGGGTTTGATCCCTGGGTCGGGAAGATGCCCTGAAGAAAGGAATGGCTACTCATTGGAAAGCTCAGGAGGCCAATTGGAGAACAGAAACTGAAATTGGGAGGGGTTTTGCCAAGAGCAGGTGCATGCAGGTGGCCCATGTGAGGTCTGAAGGGAGCAAGTAACCCCTGTGAATTCCCCCAACTAGTACTTCCTTCCAGGCTGGGGGTGGGTGTGGAGGGCATCCTGAGATTAGAATCAAATTTGAGCAGCTCTGGGACAATAGCAATTAAGGACAGAGAAAACCGGAATAAAAGTGGAGCAGGGAAGCAGGGCCTGGAATCCCAGAAAGCAAGCTACCATATATCTGAGTTCTACATAAAAACAAAAAAAAAGGAGAGCTACACCTCCTTCTAAAAATTTGGGGAAAATAATTTCAAATCAAATTGGCTACAAAATTCTATAATTTTTAATTACAAAATTTTATTGTAATTAAAAAAACCAGAATAATAGCCACTTGAGCAATGAGAGCACATCAGAAACACATGCCCACAAAAAAAGATAAAGTTCTATTTAAAGTGAGCTAAAGTTCATTAAGAAAATGATACGACACCTGAAAGAATGCCATAAATTAGAATTGCAAAAAATGAAAACTGAAGTGACAATAAAGGAAATAATTAGAATTTAATTTTAGAAATAAACTGGAAGGAACATAAAAGCAAACAAATGTAAAAGCACCTTATGAGACCTAAAAAATGAGAAAATATTTAATATTTAAAAAAGAAATGAGGAAAGAGTTATAAAGAAATTGAGAGAAATTAACTAACATTGGAATAGACAGAGCAGGGAGGGGCTGGTAGCACTCTATCTCTTGACTGGTTAGTGTGTCACAGGTGTTTGCCTTGCAGTAATTCTTTAAGCCATACATTTGTTTTATGAGCTATTTCTGTACTTGTTTTATTTTACCATTATAAGGTTATGAAATGCAACAAAAAGGCCAGTCATTGAACCAGTAGGTATTTGGGGGAAAAGAAAAATACATAAACTGTTCATGCAAATTGATAACAAAGTGCTGAAACTCCAACAGAAAATTGCAGAGAATATAAATAAGTGACCTACCTATACGATTGACCCTTGAACAACATGGTTTTGAACTGTGTGAGTCCACTTACAGGCTGATTCTTTTTTCAATAAATTTCAGTATAGAAGTACTGTACTACTACAGAATCTGTGTTTGGTTGAATCTGCAGATGCTGAACCGAGGGTGCAGAAGGCCAACTGTAAAACTATGTGAGGGGTCTCAGTGCCCAAGTTCTGCACCATTCAAGGAGCAACTTAAATTCAGAAAGCTAGTGATCACTAGAAACATCTAATCTCACTGAAATAATCTCTAAAAGACAATTTATAGGAAGGGAGGCGGTGAAAGAAAAATTCTATATCATATCTGCTTTTGTTGTCGTTCAGTCCCTAAGGTGTGTGTGCCTCTCTGTGACCCCATGGACTGCAGCCCACCAGGCTCCTTTGTCCATGGGATTCTCCAGACAAGAATACTGGAGTGGGTTGTCATTTCCTTCTCCAAGGGATCTTCCCAGCCCTCGGAGGTGCAAGGATTGAACCTGCATCTCCTGCTTAGCAGGCAGATGCTTTACCACTGAGCCACCTGGGAAGCCCCATATTATCTCTGTAGATAACTTTGAATGTCATATGACTTTTCTATTGTGGGTGAAGTTGGGTAGGGTGACAACAGACTCTCCCAGTAAGTGCCCTTCAGTGTGGTAGGTTTTTCTATTATATGATCCCAAAGTGAGTGCAATAGAAAATAATCCATTCGTTTTCTGTTCCTGTTGACTTAGCATGGCATTTTTATAATTTGGAAAAGTTTATGATTAATTACATTGAATACTTATTCCTTCACAGTGAGAGACCTACCACCAGTTTCCCTTGATGTTAGACAAAAACAGCGCATCTCCACGGATCCATTATCATCTGAAACGAAAGCCCCAGTTCCTCCAGAACCCATCCTTCCAGTTCAGCCCAAAACTATGAAAGACTTTCTGTAAGTTTTGGCTCACTGTTACATGTAGACATATAATCAACTGCATGTCAGCACCTCACATAATTTGCTATTTTTGTATGGGAAATTAATTGAACTTATGGCTCATAAGGTATTATAAGAGTGAAGGCACCAAAGATTGGATGTCTTAAGTTGAAGGTGAGAACAAACATATAATGTTGCAACAAAAGAAACACTAAATAAGAGAAAATGAGTCAAAACAAGCAAGCAGAGATGAATGTGTCCTTTTTAAAAAATAAGATTTTAACTTACTAAGTGACACACAGACCATAGAAGCTACCTTGCTGTTATTAAGTTGGTACAAAAGTAATACTGGTTTCCGGCTATGAATTTTAAATCATTACTAGGCTCAAACACATTGTTATTAATCAAAATAGGAACTATTACAGTTGACACATTTTTCCCAACAAGAAATAAGTTCTTTCATTCCTATAGCGTAAAAGTCCATGCTTCAGAGTTCAGCAAACACTTGGGAAGCATTTTCTCCCTCCTGCTGGTTGTGGAGGTGTTTTCCCTGCAAAAAGTTGTCAAGATGCCTGAAGAAGGGTAGTCAGTTGGTAAGAGGTCAAGTGAATATGGCTGATGAGGCAAAACTCCATGGCCTAATTCGTTCCAGTTTTGAAACATTTGTTGTGTGATGTGTCCAGGGGTTGTCATGGTTGACCAGTTGTTCTGTTGACCAGTACCAGCTGCAGGTGTTGCAGTTTTCAGCACATTTCATCAATTTGCTGAGCATATTCCTCAGATGTAATGGTTTCGCTGGGATTCCAAAAGCTGTAGTGGATCAGACAGGCAGTAAACCCCCAAACAGGGACTGTGATCTTCTTCTGGTGCAAGTTTGGCTTTGGGAAGTGCTTTGGAGGATCTTCTCTGTCCAGCCATTGAGCTGGTCATTGCCAGTTGTCATATAACATCCACTTTTTGTCACAGGTCACAATCCAATCAAGAAATGGTTGGTTGCGTAGAATAAGAGAGGATGACACTTCAAACTGTTGGCTTTTTTGATTTGCAGTCAGCTCATGAGGCATCCATTTATCGAGCTTTTTCACCTTTCCAGTTTGCTTCAAATGCCGAATGACCTTAGAATGGTCAATGTTGAGCTTTTTGGCAACTTCTTATGTAGTTATAAGAAGAACAGCCTTAATAATGGCTCTCAGTTGGTCATAGTTAACTTCCAATGGCCAGCCACTATGCTCCTCATCTTCAAGGCGCTCATTTCCTTAAAAAATCTTCTTGAACCATCACTGCACTGTACACTCATTAGCAGTTCCTGGGCCAAATGTGTTGTTGATGTTGTTAATTGTCTCCACTGCTTTATGACCCATTTTGAACTCGAATACAAAAATTGCTCAAACTAGCTTTTTGTCTAACATCATTTCTGTAGTCTAAAATATAAAATAAACAGCTAGTAATAAGTCATTACCAAAAAAACATAAAGCAAGAAATGTGCATTAAAATGATGTATAATAACATAACCCCATTTATTTAAGAGTGTATTCCAATATCAAAGGGCAAAGTTCAACAATGCAAAACCACATTTACTTTTTGAACCAACCTAATAATAAAACCAAATGGATACTCAAAGGACTAAGTGAGAAAGAGAAAGTAGAGACAGAATGTAAACAAAATCTGTCAAGAAATTTGGCTGGAAAGGAAAGAAAGATGATTATAAGGAGCATGTCAAAATGAGCTTTTAAAAAATATCTGTGTGTTGATTTTGCCTGCGCTGGGTCTTTGCTGTTGGGATGGACTTTCTCTCATGCAGCACGTGGGGGCTGCTTGCTGGTTATGGCGCACGGGCTCCTGATTGCAGCAGCCTCCCTTGTTGCAGAGCACAGGCTCTGGGCACGCGGGCTCAGTGGTGGGTGCATGGGCTTAGTTGTTCCGTGGCACGTGGGACCCTCCCAGACCAGGAGTCTAACTGGCGTCCCCTGCATTGCAAGGTGGAGTCACAACCCTTGGACCACCAGGGAAGCCCAAAAGTGAACTTTTAAAAAAGCAAATAAATGGGAAAGTTGAAGCTGGATTAATATCTTAATCCAATTAAGAATTATAAATTCAGAAACTACATATTTACATTAACTGGAACACATTCCTGTATTCAGCTTCATTATTTCAAGTTGCATGTTGGGTAGCATTTATCTGTAAAGAATCAGTGCTGTATTATCTGAATAATGTTTTTATCTATTGTGGCTAATAAATGCTTTTATTTTAGGGAAGATGTAGAAAAAGCTAAGTCATCAGGAGATTGGAAAACAGTATATGATTTTTATCTTACAACATTTGATTCTTTTCCAGAACTAAGTGCTGCATTTAAGGTAATAACATGTTAAGCACATTTTTCAATTTTTAAATTTCCCCCCAAAAAAAGACACTGAATTTACCTCTTTTTCTACCCAATATTGGCTTAAGCAGCTACTTAAGCAAATATAAATATGTATTAATTCTGAAATTATAAGTATCACAATAATTACTTAAGTGATATCTTAAAAATTGTTTTTATTTGTACTAATGTAATACTTGAGATAGTTAGATAACCTCACTGACTCTATGGACATGAATTTGAGCAAACCCCAGGAGATAGCAGAGACAGGGAAGCCTGGCATGCTGCAGTCCATGGGATCACAAAGAGTCAGACATGACTTAGCGAATAACAACAATGTTTGACTCCATTCTTTTAAGTTTTTTTAAAAGAAATTATTAAAATAATCCTTATGTATTTATTTTCCTTTTTAGCAATTTAGCCGTAACAGTTCTTTTATATCACCATACTAAGACTATTACAAATTATGAAGGGATAGTTATGATTCAGATATTACTTAGAATAGTTCTTAAAATGTTATATACACTTAGTTCTTTAATTGAATTTTCAGAAAGATGCCACTGCCTCGTTTAATACTATTGAAGACTCTGGGATTAATGCTAAATTTGTGAATGCTGTATATGATGCCTTACTTAATACTGTAAGTATCATTTACAAACACATGCTAATCATACAATTGTTTGAGTTTATACTGTACTTTGAAATCAGCCACACAAATGTTGTAAAACTCACCTTGTACCATAATTACCTAAGAAACTTTTTTGGTAAATTTGGTTGAAATTCTCAGAAAGTTAGATTATTTTTTAATTCTTATATTTTTTTAATCAAAAAGTTTTTCAAATTCTGTAAGAAAATTTTTTTATCTTTTTCTTTAACATAATTTGGTTGTACTTTATCATGAACTGTGGACTTAACTGCTAATTATAACATATAAATATGTATAAAATGTATGCCATCATTTTTTGTTGTTAAACATGCTATTCTTCAGTTTGTGTTAATGATTTAATCTTGTTGATCCAGAGACAGTGAAATTATTTTTCTTTTCTCTTTTTCACTGTTACATAAAACTGATGGTGATCATCAAACAGCCACCACGTGTGTTTGTGTAGGTTGTACAGTGCACATCCCAGGGAACATTTTCACTGTAATCTTTCAGAAGTGAAATTGAGACCACCATAAATGGCAGTAATCAGTCATCAAGCCCAATTTTAACCACTGAAAGAGATCTGTAAATATGTGACATATAAAAGTCACCTAAATATCTAATCATAATTATTTCATGATTTTCTTTGCCTGCAGCCTCAAGACATTCAGAAGACAGTATTAAAGGGAATCATTAACAGCCTGTTACAAGAATGGAAAGGGTAATTGTGACCAATATTGTAGTTGTAGCTCATCAGTATAGATGGTTAATGTGTTCACCTCATCCAACTTTAATATATATGTGTGTGTTTTACTCAGAAAAGATTTTAGTTGATACAGTAAAAACATAGAATGAAATTGTAAATCATTTATAACAAAGCTTTTTAACTCGAGACTTATGACTTAGGAGGATCCACATGTGAGCCTCAGAGGATCTGTGAATTTCTTTAAAACTATATAAAATTGTTGTGTAGAGATATATGTGCTTTACAAAAATAGGATGAGTGGTTAAATCAGTAACCTAGAATGAAATAATATGAGCATTAAATATATCCTTGGGCTTCTGGGTAGCAGAGTAGACATTTCCTAATTTCTAATATAAGGAAACATAAATTTAGCCACTAAAATATTTCTTTTCTGGAGCTAAATATTGAATTGTTATATAAAGAATGGACAATGTAATTGATAGTGTTTGGAATATGCAGAACACAAAAATACAGTTTTAAAAGTACATATTTAAATTGATATTACTTAAATAACAATTTAAATAATAGCTCTGTTAAAGCCAAGCAATGCCATTAAATTATAATTTAAATGTTTATATTAAGCCTGGTCTGAAAATACCAAACCACAGTTCTTAAATATGTTAAATATACCCTATATATTTTACCATTGTTACAATTTTCAAAGAAATGTGTGGTTTTTATAGAACATTGAGAAAAGGCAGAATAGTATTAAAAGAGTAAAAATGTAACTGTGCAGTTTTTTTCTAGTTGTCTTTTTAAAACAATTGAAATCACATTATATTTTGCATGTGATTTTTATCTTAATATTTTCCTAGTTCATCGTTCTAGTAATACTTTTGCATTTTCCTTGAATTTTATGTTTCTGGTTGAATATATAAGGCCTCCTTGGAGATGAAGAAGAAAAATTATAATGTCAAAAGAAGCTTAGGAGAGTGAGAAAGTCCAGTGGTCTGAAACTGCAGGACCTTAGTTAGTCCCCTCTGAGCACGCTCCCACAGCTTGCTAACCCCTGCTCCTCAAATGTGTACCTGAGACATATTAAAATAATTTGATGCGACTTACTTATGAAAGGATCATGTGGTCTCTACCTCCAAAATGTGTTTTATTTTGGACTTACAGTAACAACAACAAGGTCTGTAGCTTATTGACTGTTTACTATGGGCTAATCACCTTTTGAATGATTTTCAATGTTTTTCTCATATTGAATCTTCACTGCAGTCCTGTGAAATAAGTAATAGGATTATTTTCACTTCACACTTGAGGAAATTAAAAATTGCCTAGGTTAATACAGTAAGTGCCTTAGTCATAATTAGAACCCAGGCTGTCTGGTGAAAGAGCCTATGATCTTAACCACCATTTCTGTACCCAAAGCTGTACACTGTATGAAATACTGGTGCATATGACAGGAAGATGGAAATTTTAATGGTACAGTTATAAAATGGAAAAAAAAAACCAGGACTCTCTTATCACAAGGAATTTTAATATTTATGAATTGCTTTGATCTTATTAAAATATTTTCAAATATAATTTCTAAAATAAAACAGTCCCATTGAGAAAATAATCTGAAAATTACACAGACTACTACAGAAAGAAATAGTTTAGATTTTATTTAAACCCAAATAATTTAAATCATTATTCAGTCAGGTAATTCTTCCATAGAGGAATATTACTACTAATTTTAAAATTATATATGTAATATACATACATATAAATTTCAAAATTTAATACACATGTTATTTATTTATATGTCAGATGATGTGGCTTTACATTTATAAAGGGCATCTGGTACACTTTAGGTGGTGATTTACGTTTATGTTTTCAGATTTAAGTCTAGGTTTTAGCTTTTATCAAGTCAATTCCCACAGAAACACTGATAATTTTTATTAGATGATGTAAGATTAAGCATCTCTCATCAGTTACACTTCTTTCTCTTTCAGTCCACGACAAAAGATGATCTTAGAGCATATTTTATACTTTTACAGGTAAGAAAGCAAGAACTTAGTTGAAATTGGATAATTCATGTTTCAATCTGTACATATGGAAGTAAAATGGTATCCAGTACTAAGTATTATTTTGAGCAGTGTTTTTGATACTTTTTAGATTATAATTAGTTTTAATCAGAGAATTAAAGCTATAACACAGTGGGAAGCTAAATGATCTCCAGAATTAATATTTTAATTTAGCTCTTGCCTTCCTGCTGTTGAATTCGGGAACAAACAGAATAGAAGCACTTCTTCCCCCTCCAATCAACTTCCTTTCTTGTAACTAGTTTTTTAAGGAGGCTTCAAAACTCTTTTCTGTTTCCCAATTAGTAGGTTTCTAACTTTTCAATAAATATTTAAGCTAGAATTCTAATGGAAAAATCAAAGTGGTTGTTTATGTTTGCTAAAGCAAAGATGATGAACTTTTTCCTCTCAAGAGATACAGATTCATTGATATAAATAAATAAATAAGGTCCAAACAAATGAAAAGTAATTTTAACTTTTATAATTTTTTGAAAAGTATGATATTCCCATAGCTAGCATACTATATTTGTATTATTCTTCACAGTTTACCAAAGATGGTTGTATAGATTATTATCTCATTTAAAGATAAGAAAAATTATGTTAAATAAGATATAATGTTTAATATTATGTCCAATAAAAAATATGGAAAATATGGGTAAAAGGAGGAGAAGAGAAGAAAAAAGGAAAAGAAGAAAAAGTGGGGGGAAATAGGGGGAAATAGATAAAAGGCAGTTGAGAGGTATAAGGAGAGGAAGGGGAGGTAAAAACGTAAGAAGAGAAAGACAAAACTGGGGGAAAAAAAAGGAAATATTTGTGAAAATAGTAAAAGCTAGAAAGTGACAACATGAAGCTCAGATTTTTAGGAGAGTGTATTTGATCCTCAGTAAGCTCTACATGTAAGAGCTATCACTTAATGAGATTATCAGCTGGTGTCACTCCCTCATTTTGAACCGTCAGGATGTTTTGAAAAACATGTGGTGCTCTTTTCTTTTTTACAATTTCAGTTTATTGTTCAGTAATACTTATTTTTACCATCAAGTTCTGAAATATACATTGTGAGTTTTAGATTTTGGAAATCTAACTAGAGTTTGTGCTTGGTTTACAAGCTCTCCTTTAACATTTAAAAGTTCTCAGGAGCTGTTAGGTGATTCCTTTCACATTGCAAAAGTTTCGTTACCAGCTTTTATTTTTCTAGCATTCTCTGTCCCTCCCTTTTTTTTTTTAAATCAAGAGAGAACCAGGTTTTTGCTTGATTGGAAAGGCGTGATTCCCTCCATTTATACTAGGCAGTAAGCTAGGTGCTTTGTGTTATAGTTTTTTTTTTCTTAATACTCAAAACAAGCTCCAAGATAGATATTATCATTCCCATTTTCTAGATGAAGAAGTTGAGCATCAAAGTTTAAGGAACATTCTTAAGGGCGTATAGTAGTAAGTGGTAGAATTAGCCCTCAGACCTAAATCTTTCTTAATTCAAAGCCACTGGACCATTGTGGAAATCCAAGTCTCTGGTAATTAAATAATGAAACAAATAGACTCTTATTTTAAAGGATTTCACCTAGTATTTTATAATCTCAAATTTAGTTTTCTGAATTTTCCACTTAGCTCATTAAGCTTAGTGTCTTTCCTTTTACATGTTAACACAATTTTAACACAATTATCTTCAATATCTTTTTCAGAATCCTCAATTTAATAACACATCTACGTATGTCATCTATGCCCACTTGCTACGACAGACAGCCAGCTTAGTGGAAGCTGACCATCATTTCCTAGCTCACTGGTTTAAAAAGTAAATTACTCTATAATATTAAGAACTTTTGATTTTATAATAACATTAAATGTTTTCAGGTCTTTAGAAATGACACAGTGCTTCAGAAGCCAGTTAACAAGTGTGTTATTTAGTACTACATAGAGGATACATTAAAGGTCTGTTTTGTGTGTAAGTAACCATTTTGCTTGTACCAGATGTTGAGATTTCTGTCCACGCTTTTGCATTTTATATAGCACGTTCCTATCGTTGAACATCAATATCAATTTATAAAGTACAGTATTTTTTCCATAGGACTGCACTTACATTAACAATTACTTTTCCCCATGACTAATACAAGGTAAAGGAGCTAAATCGTCCCAAAATTAATTTTAAATACAATCAGTTCTCATTATTAGCAATAGTTACGTTCTATAAAGCTACTGTGAGTACTGAATTGGTGAATAGTGAACCATTATTCCCACTCAAAAGGGTTAGAGTCCTACAAGCCTTTGGTCACATTTCCATCAGCATATCAGAACATACCCTTATTTTATCTGTGTTTCATTTTAAAGACACCTTATTTGATAAAATCATTATTTTATTAACATTCAACTCACAGCCAACAAAAGATGAAGAATCTGCCTGCAATGCAGGAGACCCAGATTCAATCCCTGAATTGGGAAGATCCCCTCTAGAAGAGAATGGCAACCCACTCCAATATTCTTGCCTGGAAAATTCCGTGGACCAAGAAGCCTAGCAGGCTACAGTCCATGGGGTCACAAAGAGTCAGACACAACTGAGCAGCTCACACACCACCAAGAGCATCATAACTCATGTCTGAGCAAAGTTTATTGGACACAAGTACCTTCTCCGTAAGGCACGTCACATCCTTCTCAGAAACACTAGTCAGAACTTTAGAACTAGCACTAGAGTTAGGGGCAAAATCACAAATGAAAAGCATAAGGATTTGGAAACCATGACCCGAGTAGATTGCATAAAGAATACTTATTTGCAGTATGAGAGCTCAAACAAGGAGGCAGAGCGTCACCTTATTCAGCCTCAGCATAAGCAACTCCTGTTTTTTGTCACTGTTTGCATTGCCATAAAATGACCACAAAAGTGCCACAGTTATTTATTTGGGGTTTAGAATTAAATAGTAGGAAATGGGTGAATTTGCAAATACAGAGTCTATGAATGAGGAGTGACTGAATACTAAAAGCCTTAAAAATGAAACATTTAATGCTAACTTTATAGTAACTTCGTGTTATTTCTTATTTAATTAAGAAATGATATTTGAGGTAAAATTTTTCATCTTTTCAAATTTGGGGCAATTAAAGAAATAGAATTTGGAGGAATAGTCTAAAATTTTGTGCATAAAGGGTGAACTTTAATCTCTAACATATATATTGCCAAAATAGAAAATGTGAATTGTGATTGGAATTATTTCAAAATCTTTACCAGATTATCCCAGAAGAGGTTCAAACCCTTGGTAGAGAGATTGCTGCAGTTTATTTCTTTACGCCTGTTTCCTGCAAAACCTGAAGAATTTCCACCTATATCAAAGTGTTCGTGGTGGATCCCATCAGCATCTAAAGTATTGGCTTTACTTAGTAGGTTTTATTATTAAATCATCTTTACTTTTCTTTTATTAAATATAAGGATATTTCCATAAGGACCTCAAAATACTATAGAGGCATTACGTACATCTTAAATCATTCCTTTGAGGAGGAGAGTTGTAGTAATGTATTTTCTATATTGCTAATGGATTTCACAATTAATGTGTAAGCATGAAAAAGCTTTATGCATTTTATGGAGCAGAGTTCTGTTTTATGGCTGTCAACTGCATATAACCTCCTAAGTGGTGGTTCCTAAGAATACACGACCTTATATTCATTCCTGAGTACGCCATTTGCTTACTCCCTTTACTATACTATTATACTCCTCACCATTCAAGTTTTCTTTTAAAGCAAGTAATTATCGGCTGCATTTTGACCTTAATCTTAGAGCTACCTTCTTCATTCAGCACTACAATTGCTGAAAAGAGGAATTTCTAGATAAAGGCCTTCTGGTGGGCATTAAAATATTCTTCCTACTAGAGTGAATCATGTACATATTGGGAAAGATCATTATGCTAGAATTTATCTTTACAGATACTGCGAACAGTCTGGTTCACCCTCCTCTTATTCCTTATACTGATTTCTATAATTCTACATTGGATCACATTGACCTCATGGAAGAATACCACACCTGGCAGAGCTTTGGAAACTCTCACAGGTATGTCAAAAGTTCATTTGATTATTCACCTGAATAAAATACTATTCAAAATAATGACTGGCTTTTAAGTTTGTGTAAGTAAATTTACATATATACATACCTTAACATATAAACTTTTAAGTGTATATCCAGCCTTGAAATCATTATATCATTATATTTCCTAAAGCATCATCTTTTTCTGTTTCATCTGAATTTATGTTTTATGTTAATATATTGATTTTTGTTTGGTTAGTAACATCTTTTTAAGAAGGCAAAAGTTCTTAGTATGCAGTTTCTTATAAATGTTCTTATTCTGTATGCCATCACCCAGCACGGAGGTCAACAAACGTTTTCTGGAAAGTACAGGATTATACATGTGTCTGGCTCTTTGGGCTATGCCGTCTCTGGTCTACCGTTAGAAAATCCGTAACTGAAGGGCTGTGTCTGTGTTCCAGAGCTTTACGCACAAGCCTGGGTTGTAGGCCGTGTTGGTCCCGTGGACCAGAGTATGCTGGTGCCTGGTCTCACACAGTGATCACACATGTGTGCACATACACACATGAATTCACTGCTTTTCTCCCTTTTCCTGTAGATGAAGTGTTTGTTCTTTATACATAGCATTAAAAGAATGGAGGTTACAGAGAAAGGGCTTCACCAGAAACGGTTTGTTACATTAGTGTAACAGATTTTCAAAACACTTGGCCAAATTCTTCATTACCCGGCACCTTATAGTCACACTTACAGTTCGGATTAAACCAGCAAGACTATCCCAGACATAATTTATTCCTAGACTCTGAGATGTCCTACAGAATGCATTATTCTAAGAGAGACTAACTGAGAGATATGGTGTGGCTATAAGTAACCCAGAACCCCAGAATAGGTTCAAGCTTCCAGGGACCCTTTCCACCAGAATTGACCTAAAACATAGACTAGAATCCTGGATATATTTCATTCCACACCTGAACTGAGTAAGAATTCCGTTTCTAGGGGACCTTGGCCAGTCTGATGGATTTTTTTCTTGACAGAGTTTATTCTACAAAGATATTTTGGTCCCACTTTAATGTCTTTGTAATGTTTTAGACAAATCTACAGTACAATGCCAAGAGTTACTGGGCATATTTCAGTGACATCTTTTAATGCAGAGCTCCTCTAAACACTGTACGGTAACACTGGTATACCAAGAATGAGCTATAGAGGTTTGATCCTACAGTCCCTTCAGCCCTTGGGACCTAGAAGGGGATCAGAGCCCCAGGGCAGGTCAGTGTCTGGCCGTGGCCAGCCTCTTGTGTTCATCTCAGTGTATCATACACATAGTATCCTTTTTCTGTGTGCTGTGCCTAGGGAAGGGCTAAGAACACTGTTTTAAAGTACACAGTTAGACCAGCATTATCCTACTAAGTTCATTGCACTTCTTTTTGTTTCCAAAGTTTTAGGTAGCACTTTGTGATTCAAAATTATTACACATTAATGGTAGGTAACGGTAGGTAACGTCACTCAGTCGTGTCCGACTCTTTGTGACCCCATGGACTGCAGCTCACCAGGCTCCTAAGTCCATGAGATTCTCCAAGCAAGAATACTGGAGTGGTTTGCCATTTCCTTCTCCAGGTGATCTTCCCAACCCAAGGATCGAACCCGGGTCTCCCGCATTGGAGGCAGACACTTTAACCTCTGAGCCACCAAGGAAGTCTGAACAGTTATCTTACTGCTTTCTAACAGTTTCATTCCAAGAGGAAGGCCGTTTCATTTTCAGGTCATTCCAGGGCTATCCTTTTTCCTCCTAATGCCTACATCACAGTGTGACCAGCGGTCATACAGGTGCTGACCAGCTGTCCTTGGACGTGTTCCAACCACGGCTGATGGACTCATCACAGCCACTTATGCGGGAGTCTGGCTCCCGAAGGGTCATTGCTGCCTTCTAGTTCTCTCTGAATGCATTTTATCTGTGTGCTTTGTGGCTCTTTTATACAACAGAGTGAGCTCTGGCCCAGGAAGGAAGTTTTCATAACTTTTGATCATGTGTGTTTACAAATACATACCATTTCATATTACTGCATCAGTAAACAACAGTGCAAAGCAACACTTTTTCATTTTTTCTTTTATTCCTCTTAAACGTGTTACTTTGCCCACCATAGTTCTTGCTAGATTTCCTCATTTCTGATGTATAAACATTTCTGATGCGTATGCATACTCACAGAGCAGTGCATTCTTATATTAATTTCTGCACATGATTTTCTGTTCTAATCCTTCATCAGCACTTCTGCCTCCTGCTTCTGATGTTGGCCATATTTTGCCCAGGTAATGATGTACAAGTGGCTGCATAAACTGAGATTATTTGTATAAACAGTGTAAGCTGTCAGCACATATTTCAGAACATTGGACGTAGCTTCCTCCAGGGAATAAAGCCACTGCACATCAGATAATGATGTATAGGTCACAAGGCTGTGGGATTCAAAGAAATTATGCACATAAAATCATTTTGTGAATGGTAAAACACAGTACGAAAGTAATGGTTTAATATTGTTGGAAGCGGTACCTTAGATTCCCTTAGTATAATTTTGCTAAAAATACACCATTTTGCTTTTTCTGTTTTCACTTGTTGAGCAGGTTTTCCTTCTGTCAGTACCCATTCGTTATTTCTATAGCTGCAAAAAAAATCATTATTCAAAGAGACTCAGAACAACAGATGATAAGCATCGCAAGGGTAAGCCAGCTATGAAAACATTTATGCTGACTATAATCAATATATAGTAAATAATTTAACAAAATAAGTCAAATGTCATGTGAATTGTTCTAGCATAATCAGGAAATGTCAAAAGTAAAATTCATATCATACTCCCTCAAAAAGTACTTAAACCTATTCATGATACAGGGAAAAAAATACTCCTCATCAACTTCTCATTGTTTTATAAATATAGTAGGAAGGTTAAATGCCTCTCACAGATTCAAAGTATTGGGAACTTGGACATCATTTTGTACATACCATCCTCCAGGGTCACTAGCAGTGCATTTGTGAGAAAGAACTACAGTGAGGACAAGAGAAGGGGTGTCCTTAAGAGCAAACCACTCAAACCACCAACATGTTTTCTAAATTAATGGAAGTCAAATAGAAACAGCTGAAAAATTAGAAAATGTAACAAAAGTATAGTCTTAGAAAACTGAGAAATATGTCCATAGATGGTGAGAGGTGTTTTATTGATTCTTAGGGAACCAAAATGCCTGCAGACCCATTGAAACGGGTAGCAGTCAGGCCGGCTTTAGGCAGGATGAAGTTCATCTCTGGGCCTGTCCTGTCCACTGCCTACCACGATTGCTGCACAGCACAGTAAAGTTAATAGATGAAGTACATAATTACTTTGTGCTTTTTTAAAAAAAATTAGAGCTCTAGACTATACATTTTTATACTCAAATATTTTCGAGTTTCTGCTTTTGTGACATGATTACTTACAACTTTAAAACTTAGAGAGGTTGGCTATAGTCTTCTTAAAATAAGAGACCCTAAGAGAGACCTGTAGAGTAAAAGGAAATGATTTCCATGTCTTGTTCAAGGATATAAAAAGAATTCTAAAGCATAAATTATACTACTTCAAATACCATAAAAGTAAGAATTGTTGATTCTTTGGTAATTTACCAGAAGGTGAGTATTTTTTTGCTATCACAGAGCAGGGCAAAAGATTTGAGTGACTAGTGACATCCCGGAGTCAGTTTACACTGAGTATTGGAGTATTAGAAGAAATGATATCGCCCCTATGTACCAAAGGAGTAACATAGCCATGTTACCCTGCTGAAAAGTAGATTTCAACAGGTATATTTAGCACCAGAATTATTTATCCTGGTTAGATATTGGCTCAAACATTAGTCTTTATAGCTAGTCATTTTGCTGATCAGCATTTATGCAACTTCATGTCCCTTTTTAGTTTGGTTTTTTTTTTAAGCCTTGGGCTATGATTTTTTCTATTTATAAGAAAAAAATCTAAAGAGCTAGAAGTTTAAGTTCCTCTGAGCAGTTTTCTGCTGTGCCGCTCACACTTAAGATTTTAAATATCTTCTTTTAAATTCCTTTCCATTTAAAAGGAGAGTGGCAGCTGTAGAATGTATCCTGGGCTGTCTTCCTCAGGCATGGGCACAAATGACTAGCGATTGAAGAGTCCAGTGGTGTTCTCAGTTATGGGTATTTCCCAGCATTTTAGCTTGTAAACTGCCATACCATTTGGAATTAGTGACTGGTGACTATTTTGACACAAGGTAACATTATAGATGGTTAATATAAGCAAGAACTTATATAGTATAATTTAAAGTTGTCAAAGTGATTTCCCAGATTAAAAATAACTTCCTCATTAGTCTGTGTCTAAAATTCTAGCATCGTTGGGTTATTTCTTTCATCTGAAGCACTTTCTATGCAGTATGAGTTTCTGATGGGAGGAGTAGCCACTGAGCTTTGTCTTCCATTAACATCCTAGTTTAAATTTGTGTGTTGGATACTTCCAGTGTGATGGCTTCCCAGGAGCTCGACTGGGAACAGAAGAGAAGAAAGGGTTGGAAAAACAGGTCCATGACCCTGCATACTATGCTAGGAATATAGATCTGAGCACAAAAGAGAGGACCCAGAGAAGGAAAAAAAAAAAAAAAAAAAAAACTTACTGCAAGCCTTTAGAATCGAATACTTGGAGAGATGAAGAAGGGCTCTGAATTAGTGTATTATTATAGTAATCTACAAAATCATGAGAGTAGCCTTACTATATAGATTTGGGGTATTAAAATGTTACCTACTAAAGCAAAATGCTGCATGTATTTAAAACGTTGGAATGTTTATCTTTAAGCTGCACAATAATTCATTTTCTTTACTACCAAAGAGGATGAGGTAGTCTGAAAAAGAGTTTGGATAAATTAAATATATTATACAAGCATGTAGACTTTATATGATAATGGACATTCATATATTGCTTATATTTTTGTAAAACATCCCCTTATTTCCAACACCCAGGCATAAATATTGTTAACATTGTAGGAAATTTGCTCTTGATAGTCTTTACCTGTATTATCTTTAAAAGGCATCAGAGTTGAAACAATATTGTGTATGCAATTTTGTTTCCTCGCTTTTTTTAGTTATACATTCCTTAAACATTTTCCATGTTATTTCATAATTTTATGACCATCATTTTTGATAACTGTGTTATAATTCCACTAGAGATTCATACTTAGTATATTTCTAAAGTTTTGCTCTCATAGATGATGCTGTGGTGAATGTCACCGTATAAAATATTTCCTCTGTTTAGTATTAGGACAAAGGGTATGAACATTGTTGATGGTTTCTGAAATATGGTGAAAATTACTTTCTAAAAGTAGATTTTAGAGTAAATCCAGTATCTTAAAAAGCATAAGCCAAGCTGATCATCAGAAGCATGTACCTTGTTCCCAATGTTCCCACCTTGTTTGTATCTATTAAACAGAAAACTTTGCTGTGTAAGAGGTGAGACATATAGAAGCAGTAACGCAATATTCTTTTACTGTAGAAGTTGAATTATTTGGGGGTCCTCCATTTTGTATCCCCTTCTGTTATCAATGTTCCCAAATGAAACAATAAGGCATTTTCATTAAAAAATTTGCATAATTGAGTTTCTGAAATTGTTTATGTGAGAGATGGTAAAGAGAAGAATAGAAGTTATTTTTACCTAAGTGTGTATTTACATGTGTTAAATGAGATTATAGTTCAAGTAAAAATGAAAATGTTTGCTTTCTTTTTCAATCAGCAAAGTCTAGTGGATAAAGTATCTCGAAGACAGAGACCTGATATGAATATGTTATTTCTAAATATGAAAGTAAGGCGGACACATCTGGTTAGCGACTCTCTTGATGAGGTATAGATTATTTATTCCAGAATAGTATTAATTGATTAAAGCTTTAAATAATTTGATAATATGGCTAATTACTAAAATCTTAGTAAGCCTTCTTTATTTCTCTGTGCCAGTGGTGTGCTTCCTTATATTTTGATACAATGGTTAAAAACAGTTCTGTATTCACAGTTAAGCCTTATGTTCATTTTTTATATGTTTTTTAGTGGTTTATTGTTAAATATTCAGAAAAGGATTTCATATAGAACACTTAAATGAGTAATTCATATTTCTGAATATGTAATGTAGATTCTAGACCACCTTTGTTGATGGTTGGGTGCCTAACAAGTCATTTTAATTCCTTCAGGCCTCAGATTACTCATCTGTAAAATTGGAAGTCTGATCTACAAGGATATATTGGGTATATTTAGGGTCAAAAATTGATACTTTGATTGTATATACATGTATTATTAAGCTTTAAGCATGTACAGTTCTTCAACCAGATTTTCATGTGAATATTACAATATTTGATTTAGTTATGTGATTTTTTTTAAACTTTAGTGTTGAAGGCAAGTTTAAATGAATTACTTTGTATTGTATAAATTAAAATTTGGGAGTCAGTATGATGCCCGTAGGCAATAACCTTGAGCAAGGTACCTGACTTTCCTAATTCTGTTGCTTGATCTATACAACAAACATTACAATAGAGTTGGGCAGATTTATTGGATGGATGGATGGATGAAGTTTTGTGACATTGTAAATATGATAATACATTTCCCAGAATTTAAAAGATTAATTTCCTGTCTTACTGCCTTTTGTTCTCCTCTGTCTTACAATTTCCTCAAACAGTTAACTCGGAAAAGAGCAGACCTGAAAAAGAAGTTGAAAGTTACATTTGTAGGGGAAGCTGGTTTGGATATGGGTGGCTTGACTAAAGAATGGTTCCTCCTTCTAATTCGCCAAATTTTTCATCCAGATTATGGTGAGTAGTTAATTTCAATGAAAGTGTTTTCTTCCTGATCATTAGATCACATTTTTAATCTGTGATTTTACAGATTTTTTTGTCAATCATAAATGTTGAATAATTTTTTAAAGACTGTTAGTTGCATTTTTTAAATTGACCAAATTGATGATTATAATATTTATTATCTTACTGGGAATCCTACACAAACCGTATTAGCATAGAAGCATTCACATGTTTTCTGACTAAGCCAAATATGTAAAAATTTGTCATTGAAATAAAAAGAACATTAAAATTTTTAAGATCAGAGCTATCGTTTGCTCATGACTAATATTCAAAGTCTCTTTCATCAAATAATGAGCCATTTTAATAAATAGGAAGCATTAAATAACCTTTGAACTTTAATTTGGTTTCATGTGATTTAGAGAAAACACCTATATAATCCTGAGTATTGTTAAGTGTTTTCTTCAAAAGAGTTTTAAGTGGTTTTTTTTTATTCTTTATTTTTCTTAATTTTGTATATATGTTTATATAATATTTCTCTGGTAATGGGAAATAGAGATGACAGTGATGAAGTCTCCAGATAATCCTCAGAATTAATTTTGATTACTTATAAAGTATAAAGCTTCCCTGGTGGCTCAAAGGTTAAAGCATCTGCCTCCAATGCGGGAGACCTGGGTTCAATCCCTGGGTTGGGAAGATCCCCTGGAGAAGGAAATGGCGACTCCAGTATTCTTGCTTGGAGAATCTCATGGACTGAGGAGCCTGGTGGGCTGTCCACAGGGTCACAAAGAGTCGGACACGACTGAGTGACTTTACTTACTTAAAGTATAAAACTATAGTTTCTATAAATCAACTGATTAATTTAGTTTTTGTCTTTTTATCATTTCAACCCTTGGTTCAGGATACCAGTGAAGAATAAAAGGCTGTTGCACACTCTCTGGACCCATAGTTAATATATTTTAACATGAAAATGGTTCTGTAACATAACTATTGCTGAACTGTTTTGCTTCTAATAGATATCATGTGCATGTTTAGCATTCTGATTTTTTATATCAATCATATTGATGAAATTATGCTTCTATTTTCCAGGCATGTTTACATATCATAAGGATTCATACTGCCATTGGTTTAGCAGCTTTAAATGTGATAACTATTCTGAATTCCGATTGGTTGGAATTGTATCCTTTAAACTTTCCACTAGGAGGTGCCAGTAGATTAGAGATTTTTAAGAATTTTATCTGAATTTTGGAAAACTGTTCTCATTAATTTATTAAATTTATTAAATTTAAATAAATTAATTTATTAAATTTATTAAATTTAATAAATTAATTTATTAAATTAAAGATTCTTATTAAATTTACTAGTAGATTTTTCAGTAGTCTTTATTATTTTGTAATATCACAGCTATGTGTTATCAGCAGATTTAGTTAACTGGAAGGAGTGACTGAACTGTTAACATATTTCTCTGAAAACCTTATCTCAAGTAGTATTTGCTATTTCATTTACAACCTAAATTATCAGAAATTTAAGGCATTTTTAAAAGTCACAGTATCTTTCCTTTTCATAATGAACTATTCTGTCAGTTCTTTCACTTTGTGCTTACTTCACTCAGCTTTCTAAATTGAAATTATGAAGATTAAATCTAATGTGGCCTCAAATCCTGAGACGGTCATAAGAATTAAAAGTTGAATGGAATGGGAACATTGGAAGCATATAGCATTATTTTATAGTGTTTTTTTAAATGATATAAATTCCTACGCCATCCTATGATTCCTTCAGGTTTGTTGGAGAGGGTGTTCCTGCATTGGGTGGGAGATTGGACAGGATGCCTTCTGCATTCATTTTTAAATTCTGAAAAATATAAGTGTCTGTGGAATAAAGAGAAAAATAAATAAAGGAGCAAACCCTAGGGATACATAGGTTAAAAAAAGAAAAAATACCTACTTTAAGAAGCTTACCATCTAGATGGACAGATGACCACCTGTGCGGGTAGTTTGTTCTCAGAGTCAAATGACCATTTGGCATTAAGTGCTGAGGAATTCTGAGAAGGAAACAATTCATTGTAGTCCTCCCAGAAAAGGCAGAGTTTTTAAATGGAACCAATATATTTTATTAAGCCAGGACTGGAGAGAGTGGGACCAGGACTAGTAGAATGGCTGGGAAAGAGTCCACACTGTGCTGGCTGTCACAGAGCAGCGTGTACATCCACTTGATGGGAGCAGGGGGCTCTCTGAGAGCTATAGATGGTGCTGGCAAAAAAGATTCAGTTCAGTTCAGTCGTTCAGTCGTGTCCGACCCTTTGCGACCCCATGGACTGTAGCACGCCAGGGCTCCCTGTCCATCACCAACTCCCGGAGTTTACTCAAACTCATGTCCATTGAGTCGGTGATGCCATCCAGCCATCTCATCCTCTGTCATCCCCTTCTCCTCCCTCCTTCAGTCTTTCCCAGCATCAGGGTCTTTTCCAATGAGTCAGTTCTTTGCATCAGCTGGCCAAAATATTGGAGTTTCAGCTTCAGTATCAGTCCTTCCAATGAATATTCAGGCAAAAAAGATTAAGAGCCGTCTGATGGAGGGCTTTGAGTATCATCTGACTTTGTGACATTTGTTGGAATACATCCCGAAGAATGTATATGGAAATGAAGAAACTGCATGGAAGACAAGGGAGTAGGGAAAACCACATGCTGTGATAGTAAACTTAATCTGAAATTTGATTATGTGTTGTCGTATCTAAAGGTCCAAAGTGCCAAGCCCACAGTAATGAACGTGTAACAATTCCTACACTCATATTTTCATTCTGTTATTTACAGTAGTCGTTTGTTGAATGTTTTAACTTCATTGAAGGCCTGCGTTATTAACGCTTCTCACTACACTAGGAGTCATTTGAATTTCCTGATAAGTATGTTTGTCATACTTTACATTCTTATCATGGCTTAGGTTTGGCTTATTTTGACTTTCTAGTGTTTGTAATAAAGTATTAGCTCTTACACTAGATTTTTAGAGTAGTATATGTGATATCATGAACTTGCTTACCGGATTTTTTTTTTTTTTTGCAATAGGCATTAGTTTCTATTCAATCATTACCCAAAAAAGCATATTAAATGTATTTAGATGTTGTATATTACAGGTTGAACAGTTATATCTAAAATTAATTTATAACCACCACTATCATTATTATGTGCATTGATCTCACACACAAACTATAGAAAGGTTGCTGCCCTGAAAAGCAGGATATTGTATATGAAAAACATGTGATGGCAGTGGACTGTGCTCACATAAGTGGTTGAAAAATCTACCGAAGGTGAAGAGACAAAACATTTAGAAGTGACAGGTGTGGTGATTAAGAAAATATAATTGGCTCCGTACATAATTCCAGTTTTAAAATTTCAGAGGGGCTTCTTAGGTGGCTCAGTGGTAAAAGAATCTGCCTGCCAATGCAGGAGCCATGGGTTTGATCCCTGGGTTGGGACTATCCCCTGGAGGAGGAAATGGCAACCCACTCCAATATTCTTGCCTGGGAAATCCCACAGACAGGGGAAGCCTGGTGGGCTGCAGTGCATGAGGTTGCAAAGAGGTGGACATGACTGAGCACACACACACAAAAGCATTCACTAACATTTCAGAACCAAAGATTTATTGGGCTATCGGTTCTCACAGTGTTGTATTTCTAATATTATTTTTAAATATTAAGGCCTTGGCTTTTACAAGAAATATTATAATGAAACCTATAGTAATAATTATAAAATGTTTTGAAGATCACGGGAAGAGCCATAACCTAATAGTTTTTTAGAAGCAGAATTACCGGAAAGGCATTGGAACTAAGGATGGGGCAATATAATGTAGTCCAGGGGTTTCAAACTCCACCCTGTTTGCACCACATGGCATCTCCAGCAGAATTCCCACACCCCTACCCCTGCTTCAACCAGAGCAGCTTTAGTGTGAAATGCAGTGTGCTTCTCCTGCAATGAAGGTGCCCTAGAGCAGATCCTGTGAACCTACTTTCTTATCTGTTAAAAACCTTCCTTCAGGATTATAACTTTTTTTTTATTGTAATGAAAAATGCTTAGAACTTATCACTACAGTAAATGATCATAAATGGTAACTACAGTAGTATGGTGCTTGCATCTGTTATTGCTATTATCATAGTTATAGGAGTATATTAGAGCTTGTTTTCAATATCTTTCCTCTAGAGCACACTGTTCCGTCTCTGTTGGTATGGTTACCTATAAAATAACAGAACTGTTCCTTAGATGATGATTAGCCTTTTCTGCCCTAGCAAATTAAAATATTGGCTATTTTCTAATCTTTTAAATTGTTTTTAATGATTTGTCCGATCGTATGTTTAGATTTCCTTTTAAGTCAGTAAAAGTAATGACTTCCTTAAGAACTTGTTATTATAATCTTTGACAGTTGAAATGTCATAAAATTTGCTCTAAAACCCCTCGTTTATCAAATGGATGAAGTTACATTCTACTGTATAACTGATAAAAATATATATAGTTGGGCAAAGTTTATAAATATAACATCTGTAGCTTTTTAACTTAACACTTTGAGTAAACTCCAAGTAATAAGTCTTTCAGGTATTATTGTGGGAGATTGTGTCTTATCAATAGTGTGTGTGTATGCAGACGTCTGTGTGTGTGTTTCCATATGCCTACTCAATACAGCTCTCTCTGCGTAGCCTGTATTTAGTTTGAAAATAGCCAGAATGGTCACCAAAATCAATGGCATGTTCTGCAGCGAGTTCTGAATAAACTGCTAATAAAATCACCAGCATCTTTGTCTAAATTTAGAAGTTTTCTTACATGTTAAATACTTTATAGAAATGTGTGAACTTACTGTTGTGATCTTAGATATGCAGTTTTCTAGGGAAATCATTAAATACTATTACCTAAATCCCTGCTTTTTACATGATTTTTGGTAATCAAGGAATTATATTACGTAAAATAAAGGGAAAATAAAGGAAAGAGTAAGTATGTGGGATTAATTAGAAAATCAGTGTTAGATCTGAAAGAAGTATGCAAGAAACAGATGCATAATTCAAAACTCATTTGTTGTCATGGATTTTATGTTAATGCTTAACATTTAGTATGTATAGCTTATGGGACTAGCTGTTTATAACAGCATTACTCTGGATATTCGTTTCCCCCCCTGCTGCTATAAGAAATTATTGAGCCCTCCCATCGTTCCTAGCGATCAGAATACGCCAGTAGGCATCTGCAGTGTTACCACTGACGACTTGTGTCAAATTATGCCTGTAAGTATACAACTGTTTAGTATCTTATCCCTTGCTGCTGAATCATCTTCTTCTACTGCAGTCTCTCTCCTCCTGATAACTGTTTTTATGCTTAGATTGGTCTCCCTCTACATTTGTAACCCGTCTCCTCTTTTGTCTAATTTTCTCCTTCCCTGTAGAGATGCATAACCCGCTTTCCAGCACTTAGTTCTTCCAGCATAGTGGGACAAGCTTTGAGTCAGAGGCAGAGATTTGAATCTGGTCTCTGCAACTTACTAGCTCTGTGAATTTGAATAAGCTGATTATGTTTCTGAACTCCAGTTTCCTTATGGGAACAATGGAATAGTAAAACTTACATATTGGGAAGATTACATGAGATGATAAAGTACTCAGTACTCAATACTTGATTGCTTCTGTGGATTCTTATCAATGTGTCACTATGCAATATTGTTAACAAGGTCTGCAACAACACCCTTAATAAAATTAATGAATTTCACAGACCTGTCTCTGATATTCTGCTATTCAGAGACTAGATTTTCCAATCATCAGATTTAATCCACTGTTAAAATTTAGTAGAAGAATGGATAGTATGCTCATCATCCTGACAATCCCCTACAATAATAATACTTTTCCCAGCTGAATTTCGATAGCCATTGGTCAGCAGAGAATTCCCCTTATTATTAGTAAGTAGCTGAATGTGGACATTCTCTTTGTTCATTAAGGGCCTATTTAAATATTGTTGTGTTTTAGTTAATGGTCAGATCACTTTGGTGTAGGGTTGGAACCTTCCTAACAAAGTTGAAAAACCTCTCCAGAACATGTGACCAATCAGAAAACCATTCTTCATGTGATATCAAACACATTTTTGAAAGTAAGTTGGATTCTTTTGAAGAGCCTAAATCCGTATTTTTACAAGACTCAGTAGTTGGAAAAGATAATAGAGTAAATTCTGCTTAAGAAAGATTTGCCCTTTATAGTCTTGTATTTTGGCCACATACTACCTATGACCCTGGACAATTTACTGAATTTGCCTATGTGTATAACAATGGGAGTTATTGTTACAACTATACACTCATATATACTGGAATATAAACATATTAATACTATATATACTAATGGCTGAACTAACTCCTCACTTTAATTTCTGTGATTTTCTTTTTGTCTTATATATGCAGTTTTTGTCAAATTTTTACCAATAAATTTCCTAATGTTATTACTCATTTTTACCAATAAATTGTCTGATTTTAGGATTAAAGCTATTTGGACTTAAGTCATTTGGATCCAAGTTTTTAGTTAATAATAATGGATATTTTATGAATGACTATACCAATATGTTTTTTCATATTATGGAGCTGAAGATGATACTGAGTTAATTTCGTATTCCTATATTGCCTCTTTAATGATGAATCAAGATTGTGCATAAACTGAGATCAGTGGAAAAAAACTGAGTGTCTGTGCAGGCATGAATGAAGATAGAAAGGAAGCAAGAAAACTACTGTGTTAGGATAGTAGAATGCAGGGAATTTGTTTTTAATTTTTAAAATGGAATATCAATTTATTAATGGCATCTATTAAAACTAGCACCTAATTCCCATTTCATATATGGCAAAATATATCTAGAAAAAAGTTTTAAGTGCTTTTTTTATTCAGTGCTTTGTTTACCGTTTGTATCTGTACAATATGTATTTCAAGAAAAGTAAGCAGGCAAGCAAAGAGAAACCTATAGTGATACATTTCTTAATTTAAACACAGTATTTGTGAATAAGGATTTAAAAAAGAAAAACTCAGCAAATAAGCAAAATATTCAATGATGGAGCCTTCAGTATAGCGTTAATAGGCCAATGTTACCGTGACCATGTTAATGGAAACTCCATTGCTTTTGTAGAGAAGGGATCCATGACTCAAAGCATCAGAACTGTCCCATGGCAGCAACAACAAATCTTCCCCACACAGCCTTGTGAAAATTACCCTTGGGGGTTTCAGTTGAGAATGGAGAGGCTAAGTATAACCTTGAATCAGCAACTGTAGTAGCTCTTTTCTTTTCTGTTTGAGTCACTGTCCAATATGGTCTGTTAAATAATACCAGCATATTCAAATAGTGTATAAAACCTATATCTTCATGTACTTTTAATTTTATATTTATAAAAATCATAAAAATGTTGACTGTGGGCTAATTAATAATATTTTTACATTTAAGAACCTTAAGTAGAGATAAAAAAAATTAAAAATTGAGTTTTGAAAATACAAAGGCTGGGAATAAAAGTCCCTACAGTCGAATAAAGCAGATCTGAGTATATACTTTATTCCCTAATTGACTTTGCATTTTTATCACTAAAAATTTGATCTTTAAAAGAATATGGTAAATTCTTTCAATTGGATTCATCTACTAGTTCCTTGAATTCTTTTAAAAAATTCAGATCTCCCAATTATAATTTTCAGCAGCCATAACTTTATTAGTAATTGAAACAAATGATAAGAATCATACTAAAACCTGTGTCACCCTAGATTTGTTTTAAATTTTATTTTAGTGAAATGGAAGGCTTAATATGTAAAGTGTGTAACATCATTCTAAACATGCTGTTCTTTATCTTTCTGCTAATATTTAAAATAAAACATTTCTATTTTAATTTAAAATAACCTGAAATTTAAAAAAATACTGGCTTAGTTTTTCTATTTAAATCTCTGTTGAGGGGAAACATGAGTTACAATGTAGGGATACATTTCTTCCAGTGTTCTCAACTTTTTATTGGGAGGAGAGAGCCCTTAACTGAAATGTAAAAACCACTTAACACATATAAACTGTGTATTTTTATGTTTAAAAGAGGAATTAGAAAACATTAACAGATTTTTTAAGACTATAAACTGAGAATGAGAAATACTACAAAATTATAAACAGTGATAATGCAGATAGCAGTGAATTATGATGGAAACTATACTCAGCTTATTGCATAAGAATAGACCCTGGAGTTACACCTTTATGGGTATAACTGGATATCTTCCTTCATGTGACCTTTCCAATAAATTTTTCCAAACCTTTTACATGGTAGAAATAATTAACCAGTATTTTTTTACCCTGGAAAATATGTGCCAATATTATCTTTATTTCAAAATCTGAGTTTATCTCACGTGTAAGTGAGCTATAGTAGATCTGGCTTACTGTTTTGGGTAGTACTATTTGATTTAAAACACAAATAACAGGTTTCTCTTTACAGGAGTTGGCCCATGGATTAAGTGAACTCCTGTCATATGAAGGCAATGTTGAAGAAGATTTCTATTCCACATTTCAGGTACCATTAAGGGCAAATAGCTTTCTGTTAACCAGGTATTTTATATATGAAAAATAACTTTTGTTACCGTATACCCATCATTAGAAAAGAGGAACAGAGATTGATCTGTACATACAACTCCCTATCTTAAAGGACCTTAACCCGATAAAAACAGCGAAAAAGTAAGTGTTAGTTGCTCAGTTGCATCCAACTCTTTTTGACCCCCATGGACTATAGCCTGCCAGGCTCCTCTGTCCATGGATTTCTCCAGACAAGAATACTGGAGTGGGTTGCCATTCCTACTCTAGGGGATCTTCCTGACACAGGGATCAGACCCAAGTCCCCTGTATTGCAGGCAGATTCCTTACTGTCTGAGCCACCAGGGAAGCCCGAAGACATTGAAGCAGCCATGTATAAGTAAGCGATCAAGGAAAGCCAGCAAGGGTGAGAGTACTCTGCAAGGCACCTGGCCTATATCCTGGACGCAGTTACTTTCTCAGAGCTTTTCAACCTTCTAAAAGCAAGCCTCTTCTGTTGGTTCAGTACAAGAAGTAAAGAGCAGAAGTTAATCGATCAGACCAAAATTCTCTCATTTCCACTCGCCTAAAAATAATTGGAAGGTGGAAATGATAATAATCCACATAGCTCCAGAGGCCTGAGTGCTACCCAAAAGGTCACACAAATTTTTTTAAACATCAATAAAGTGTTTAGCTGTATTCAAGAGGGTTAAGACCTCACTTTTTTACTCCAAAATGCTTTCATGACACCATTCTTAATACAAATATCACAAGGGCCTAACCTTTCTGTATTTTGTACTTTAGAAAAGGGGGGGAAACTTTTCTTTTTAAATGTTACAAACCTGTTCACTGAAGTCTGTTAACATATACCAATAAATGTGGTGTTTCGGTATCTCCCATCAGGTGTTTCAAGAAGAATTCGGATAATTAAGTCCTATAATTTAAAGCCAGGTGGTGATAAAATTCCAGTTACCAATCAAAATAGGAAAGGTAAGTTAAAACACCATTTCTTAATTAAAGTACATTAGTGTTTGCCATTTACTTTTATTATTTAACAGATGTAAAATTGCTTTTCAGAATATGTACAGCTTTATATTGACTTTCTTCTCAACAAATCCATCTATAAGCAGTTTGCTGCATTTTATTACGGATTTCATAGTGTGTGTGCTTCAAATGCCCTAATGGTGAGTTTAAAGCTTCATGCTTTCAGTTAGGGTTTGTAATACTATGATATTGACAAGTAATTCTTTAAAACATTTTAAATGAAAAAAAAATTTTTTTTAACTTTTAAATTAAAAAAAATTGTTTTCTAGTTTTTAAAGATAGAGCTGGAAATAAAAATAGTTCTCTCATTTCAGCCTTAATTCTCTAAAGGGAAAAAGGACCAGTTAACTCCATACCCCCCCACCCATCTTGCTATGTCTTAAACTATGTCTTCTAAGCTTTAAAAAGTTTCCCCAAGCAGAGTGGATGAAGAGATCCCCAACGGATCCAGATCTTTAAAACTGAGGCACAAAGTGTGGAAAATGGTTAACACATAAGCTCCAGGCAAAAGCTACAACTTCTCACTGTTTAAGGAACAGGTTTTTATAGCTGCTTCATTCCTCTTCGGGGGTCCCCCAGCAACTCTGAGTGGCCTTTTACCCACAGGAAGTAGTTTTTCTCCAGAGTCATGGTGGGCTCTGGTTGGTTTGACTTTTTCTTAGCCATGTGAGTATGGGTCAGCTGCTGTTGAGAACACCGTATCAGAAACGTCATAAAAGTGTCTCTTTCTCTTCATCCCTGCTCCTCTGGGCACACTCCATCAGGCCATCTCCACTCCACTTTTATAAGGAGGGTTTGGAGTGAGGTATTCATGTGAATTATTTTGCGTAGGAGAGAACTTGCTTTAGAGTGATGGTCTTTCAGTTTAGTTCAGTTCAGTCACTCAGTCATGTCCAACTCTTGTGACCCCACGGACTGCAGCACACCAGGCCTCCCTGTCCATCGCCCACTCCCAGAGTTTCCTCAAACTCATGTCCATTGTGTTGGTGATGCCATCCAACCATCTCATCCTCTGTTGTCCCCTTCTCCTCCCTCCTTCAGTCTTTCCCAGCATCAGGGTCTTTTCAAATGAGTCAGTTCTTTGCATCAGGTGGCCAAAGTATGGGAGTTTCAGCTTCTGTATCAGTTCTTCCAGTGAATATTCAGGACTGATCTCCTTCAGAATGGACTGGTTGGATCTCCTTGCAGTCCAAGGGACTCTCAAGAGTCTTCTCCAACACCACAGTTCAAAAGTATCAATTCTTCAGCGCTCAGCTTTCTTTATAGTCCAGCTGTCACTATGTGATGGTCTTTATCACATGTTTATTGAAAGTACCTTTGAATATGGAGCACTTGTTGATTTCTAATTAAGTTTTGTCTGTGATACACTGTATTTATAGGGGTGGAAGGAGGGGAAATAAATAGTGTAGCAAGTCTTCATTTTTAAATTCTAATCTCTTTAGGTGAGAGACAAGCTATGTAGGTGAAAAAACAAAACAGACTAAGCTACTACTCAGACACCACATTGTGCACAGGAGGCTTCATGGATGTGGGATCCAGGCATGTCATTAGATGCTAGAGTAGCTGAAAGAGTTTCAAGCTGGGTTTTGGGGAAGAGCTGTAATTTGGATTTATGCTTAGTCATCTGCTTGTTTTTCTAGCTAGTTGCTGTTATTTGCAAAAGGGGGAATCTAAGAGTTGGACAAGATTTATAAACTTTCAAAAGCAAAAATATCTCAGTAGGAAAAATATAAATGGAGAATATTTTTCCTTAAAAAATAGTTTGATTTACTATAAGAAGGTCATGATTTTGCTTGATTCAGTGAAAACAGTTCCAGTTTCACTTTTTTTGATCCTCACTTTTTCTTATCATTTTTGATAAATAATTATTGGCAGCTGCTTCGTCCAGAAGAGGTTGAAATTCTGGTCTGTGGAAGTCCTGAATGGATATGCATGCCCTACAGAGAAGTACACAGTATGATGGTTACGCAAAAACCGACTTGACTATCCGGTGAGCTCTTTATACTTCTGAGAGTGAGGCTGCTGAAGAGGGAATGAAAGAGAATGTGCTTAGTTTATTTGTGTAACTTACAATCTTTGAATCAAGTTAAGTCACCAGAAATCTTGTATAGCCCACATTGCCTTCTTTTATCTCTTGAAAGTAATGTGAGAATATTCAATATGAAATCACTTAGCAATCCCCTTGGGAGAAAGTGATATAAGTAAGTTTCTACAGAAGTCCAGAGAGTTGACTTCTTTTAAAAAATGACTTTGGTCCTAGAATTGCAGGGATGCCATGCTTATAAAAAGCCTTTTAATAGCACTGTGTTGAAAAGTACAGAAAATTATATAGATGAAAAATGGCTTATGTACTCTCCGGTGTTGGACTATTTTTATAATGATGTTAGTCAAAAATCTAATTTATATATAGAAGCCTATCGTTCCTCCATTTCAGTTTGAGAGTAGTATGTACCTTTAAGGGAAGTTGTTTCCCTAGAGCTTACTTTATATTATTTTATTCTCATCTGCAGGACTTTTGTCACTTTATATACATTTTATATAAATTTCCTTTGGTGTTCTCTAGATACTTTTGGGATGTTGTGCTTGGATTTCCTCTTGATCTTCAAAAGAAGTTGTTACATTTTACTACCGGAAGTGACAGAGTTCCTGTAGGAGGAATGGCTGATTTAAACTTTAAAATCTCAAAGAATGAAACGTCTACTAACTGGTAAATTTCCAGATTGTCATTCATTTTTTTTAATCTATAGGTTTTGCTAATAATAGTATGCTTGGAATTAGAAGATTCTTTCAATATGAAGTTGTTTTCTTAGAAAAATCCTCAAAGTAAACACGGCTTTGAAATAAGATAGACTATGGCTTAAGGTTCTTTATTAATTTTGAGACATACCAATACTAACTGATAATAATTCCTTTCCATCAACTTTTTAATTTGCTAAGTCAATTACTTATCATCACTTCCAGAATCTAGCTTGCTTTTCATGGTATTTAGATTGTCTGACCTTCATTTTTACTTAAAAGTCTTTTTATTTAAGATGCCAGGTGAGTTTTTTTGGCTATTATTGTAATTAGTTCCAGAAGTCCTGCTGTACTGGAATACCTCTAGTGCTGGTCTTTTTTTTTTCCCCTTTATCTAGTGCTCTTTGCATATGAAAGTGATCTGATGATGGCTTTAAATTATTTTCTAGAGTGTTGGTGGGGTAATGTTGACCTACTTAGTTCTTTTCCCAATCTCACTGTAATTTCTAAAGCTAATTTGAGTAGATACTACTTTGATTATAAATATTTTTTTCTCCTGCCCTATATGTTCCCTGAGTTCTGTCAGTTCTTCCTTTCATCAGTTGGAACTGAAATCTGTCCTTTCCTTTATCATAGCTACCACCAACAGCTATTCTGATTCTATGGAATTCATAAAAACTGAGGGAAAGGGTCTAAGAATTCTGCTGGAATCTTGGATATAGATAAAAGTGTCATCGGGTAGAGGGTTGGGAGATCTGATCAGAAGGATTTAGAGGATGAAGGTTGCATGTACCTTGAGGGCAGCAGTAGGAGAAGTGTGGGTATCAAGTGTCTCAGAAATGTTCTTATGATTTTTTGACAGTCAAGGCTAAAATAATGTTATTTTACCTACTATTCTACTGGGTCTTTTCACCCACTCAGAAGGCTAAAATAATGTTATTTTACCTACTATTCTACTGGGTCTTTTCACCCACTCAGATAGTTTGCCTTATGTGATGAGGCAGTTGAGATTTGGAGACATGAAGCCACTTGAAGGAGATCTCACAGCCAGAAAGTAAGGGAGATGGTATTCAGATTGATCTGTCTGACTCTAAAAATAATGCTTCTAGAATGTAAGGTTTGTGAGAGCAAGGCCATTGTCTTGTCGGTAAACCAGCCACAGGGTGTGGAATGGTGCCTTATACACAACGGGTACTCCAGAAGTGTTTGTTCAGTAAAGGAATGGATGAGTGTCTCAGTCTAGTAAAATAGATTTGAGTATGTGTGTTCAGGTACTTTGAAAGTTACTTAGCAGTCATTGTGTGTATGTTTTAAGACTTGGTATCTTTGAAGAAAATGTTTCCCCTAGGTTGCCCGTGGCCCACACCTGCTTCAATCAACTTTGCCTCCCCCCCTACAAGAGCAAAAAGGACCTGAAACAGAAATTGATCATTGGAATTTCAAATTCAGAAGGTTTTGGACTTGAGTAACCAAGAAGACTTGAAATACATTTATATGTAGCATTCACTTCCCTCTTATTGTGCCTTTAACCTTTTCATGTTTTCTGTCTCAAAATACCTTGAAAAAGCTCACCAACTTTAAAAGACTGACATTTTTTTTAAAAAAATCAAATATGAAGTGTGTTCAAGTAGAGGCATGGTTTTCTGAAAACACAACACGGTTTGAGTGAGAAAGAGACCAGATGGCAGAGACAGGTGGGTCCAGTCCCTCTTTTTATAGCACTTTATCGTCCTCCGTAAGCAGTGCGTCCCAGGTGTCCCACTGGGGAAGCATCATGCGGTACAGAATGCAGTGATGACCGAGCGGGTGGAGCCCAGTGGCAGCGTGTGTGCTGCTCACACACAGTAGCAACATGGACAGCTACATTATCATTAATGTGGGGCGTGTAGCCATATTTTCATATAGCGGTTAAACAACAGTATAATTGCAACTGCAATTTACAGGGGGTTTTTTGATATACTGGCTTTGGTCCTCTAAAGATTCTTTTCAACCGTTCCTGAAAATCAGCATGTAAATAACTACATAATAGCCTGAGAATAATGGGATTTTGATAGTGCCATTTATTGCTAAAGATTTATTTTTACAAAGTAAATTCAGGGTTTTAGATGTGTGTACAGCTTTTACAAATCAATAAAGATGATTGTACAAGAGTGTAACTATTTTCAGACTAATTGGACTCAAGGTTATATTCTTTTAAGTATCGTCAGTCTGCATGCACGTGCACAGTAAACTAGTTACTTTGAATACTCTGTATGTTTGTATAATCCTTTCTTCCTAAGGGTCAGAATATTAGAAAGGAAGTAGATCTGACTAGTCACTGATACATTAAGTCAGTTACAAGCACAAAAAGAGAGAACTGATTTATATATACCTTTGATTGACATACAAGTCTTATTTATAGTATTTTTTGATCACCTGTTGTACTGAGACACTAATTTTTGAAAACAAGTAGAGTAAGATATTTGACAAAAGTGAATACGATAACATTTGCATCAAAATGACATGAAGCGAAGCAAAAGACACTCAGTGACATAGCTTGATGTAAAGATAAGGTTCAACATTTTGGCCCAAATGTTTGTTTTTCACTGGATTCTGAATATAGCAAATTCAAAAGTACCCTTTTTGGAGTTTCTTAATAAAGTAGCATGTAAAAAAGAAACTGCCTTTTAAGTCAGACAGTAAATGGTTTTAATTTACAGCAAATGAAGCAGTTTTATTAGCACATTATAGTATTTCCAAATCGACTTCTGTATTATACTTTGATAGCTTTCCTTCAGAAAACTCTGAAGGTGTATTTGCAATAATAATGAAGCCAGCATTTAGTACCAGCACATGGTTCACATGCAAATAATACTTTCCCGATTTCCAAGTTACACTACTATCTTATTGCTATGATTCCTACACCCCCACCAGCAGAAGTCTTCTAGGGTGGAGGAACTAATCAGTTTGTTCTGCATTTCCAAAGCCAGCTTGTGAATCTTGGAGGAAAGCAGTTAGTTCATTGACTATTCTGTTTGAGACTGAAGTGATTCCACTTTTCCACTTGGACATACTATTTAAACGACTTTTCTTCTTAAAATTCTTGGAACTCCTAAGAGATTTAAGGGCATGTTGGTTTTGTTTTGTTTGCTCTGTTTGTAATCCATGTGCAAATAAAACTGCTTCTCTCTTACACTGCTTGAACTAGAGAGTACGGTGTTTAATGTAGGTTACTGCTAACTAATAAGCACAAAAGAATCATATATAAGAAACCAGATTTAAGTGTTCTAAATAAATGTAAACAAAACTTCTATTTGGTAGAGATGGGGAAACTGTGTTGGCTTGGTCTGCATGTCTATGATGTGCTTGGATATCAATAGCTATGTCATTTTTAAATAAGAAGTATACAAGCAAGCCAAATTTTTAAATGACAGAGTCCATAAATAACTGGAAAATTTTTGTTGTCTGTTGTTGAAATTTATAATCATTTATCACTAAATTGCACATTGCCTTTATTTATTTATGCTCTGGTTTTGGTTTACAGTGTAATTAATACCTCATTTTTTAAAAGAACCACTACTGTTATATTTTGTTAATTTAAACAGCTAGAAAATTCATGTAGTTGCTTTCTTTTTATATGATCTGTTCATGAATTCTTGATTTTTGTATCTGCCACAGTAAATCAAAGCATTGTGCAGTATTTATCAGTATTTACAAAACATTCTGTCCTTTTTTAATCTTTGTTTAATTAATCATATTTTTGTCTGTATTATCAGAAGTTTTTAACCGCCCCTCTTTTTTGTACAAATGTGTATTGTATTATATTGTCAATTTCTGGATAAATTTTTTCAAATATTAAAGTTATATAATCAACTAGAGTTCATTTCATTTTTTTTGAACATTAGGCAGTGAATTAAAAGTTTAAAATATAAATGCAAACTACTCTGTTTGTTACACTGTCTTTTAAACTGGTGCTTCAGAAAATTAATACATACTCCTTCAAAAGATGTGTGTTATTGACACCAAATGCAGCTAACCTCTAGCATTATTTTTCGGTATGAAACAACGTATAGGCAATGACTGGATGATCACACAAATATCCCACCAAATGCACATTATAGCACCATGGAGGTCACCTGGAAATGAACTAAGTATGACGTTTCATTGGCCATCAATCAACAACTTCAGATCTGTTATCCCCTACCAAAACCATTAGTTTGGCCATGTTTTCCCTTACCACGTTTTCCTTGATTAGTGAACAAAGAGAGGAGATTCTAAGAAAGTAGGAGAGAATGTCAGGGGTGATAGGTAGGTAGGTAGGTGAAGTCGCTCAGTCGTGTCCGACTCTTTGCGACCCCATGGACTGTAGCCTACCAGGCTTCTCCATCCATGGGATTCTCCAGGCAAGAATACTGGAGTGGATTGCCATTTCCTTCTCCAGGGGATCTTCCCGACCCAGGGATCGAACCCGGGTCTCCCACATTGGAGGCAGACGCTTTAACCTCTGAGCCACCAGGGGTGATAGATGGGAGAAAATAGCTGGGTGGAAGACTGAAGTGAGTTTTATCCCTTACCACGTTTTCCTTGATTAGGAACAAAGAGAGGAGATTCTAAGAAAGTAGGAGAGAATGTCAGGGGTGATAGGCAGGTAGGTAGGTGAAGTCGCTCAGTCGTGTCCGACTCTTTGCGACCCCATGGACTGTAGCCTACCAGGCTTCTCCATCCATGGGATTCTCCAGGCAAGAATACTGGAGTGGATTGCCATTTCCTTCTCCAGGGGATCTTCCCGACCCAGGGATCGAACCCGGGTCTCCCACATTGGAGGCAGACGCTTTAACCTCTGAGCCACCAGGGGTGATAGATGGGAGAAAATAGCTGGGTGGAAGACTGAAGTGAGTTTTCACAGGAGAGGGTACAAGATCAGTTCACCCAGAGGGCCTGGTGAGTGGTTAAGAACTGAGCTTTGAAACTGCCTGGGTTTGAGTTTACTGTTCAATACTTGTGTGTCCTTGGGCAGGTTAATCTGTTCATGCCTTAATTATCAAATGATAATTTGTGAAATGAAAATAACCCTATCTCAATGACAGAGTTCTGGGGAGAAATAAATGAATTACTATGTGTAAAGCACTTACACAGTCCCTGGCATATAGTAAGCAATATAATGTGACACCAGAGGAACCATGGTTCCAGTTGGATTACCTCTTAAAACCACTGCTTCTGAAAATACATAATTCATAGAGTTGTTAAATAAACCTATACACACACACCTATATAGTTATATATAGGTGTGTGTAGACATAACTATATACACACACACCTATATACTTCTATAGGTGTATGTATATCTTATTGTAAATATATGTATTAGATATATATTGTTTAGTCACTAAGGTGTGTCTGACTCTGTGACCCCATGGACTGCAGCCTGCTGGGCTCCTCTGTCCATGGGATTTCCCAGGCAGAAATACTGGAGTGGGTTGCAATTTCCTTCTTCAGGGCATCTTCCTCATCCAGGGATCGAACCCATGTCTCCTGCATTGGCAGGCAGATTCTTTACTGCTGAGCCACTAGGGTTACTCATATAGATATATGCTTATACATTTTATATATATATTATATATATATATACACTCATATACAATGTAGTTAGTATATATGAATAAATAAGTACTTATGTCATGCCTAACCTATAATCAGCCTCATATGTTTGATATTATTACCATTACCTGATTGTTATAGCTCATGTATTACAGAGATCTAGTTGTAGCCTGACTTCTTTTATAATATGAATTTTAAAATTATAAGTACAGCCCATAACATATTGTTTTATATAGTTTGTTTAGATTTAACCACATAGTTACAGTTTCTTTTAATGTTCTTCACACCCAGTTCTGGGTTTTAAATTAGTAAGTTCTTTTTCCATTTGTCTGAAAATGACTTTCACCTCTATTCATGAAAGATAAATTCATCAAGCATGCATCTCTATTGTGATATTTGACTGTTCCCTTAGGGCTTTTAATGTATAATCCACTATATTTGCATTTCATTGTTTTTTTTAAGAGGGTGGTTTGTTTTTAACTTTTTATAGTGTGTGCATATGTGCCAAGTCACTTCAATCGTGTCCAACTCTTTGTGACCCTGTGACCTGTAGCCTGCCAGGCTCCTCTGTCTATGGGATTCTCCAGGCAAGAATACTGGAGTGGGTTGTCATGCGCTCCTCGAGGGGATCTTCCTGACCCAGAGATTGAACTCATATCTTTTATGTTTTCTGCACTGGCAGGCCAGTTCTTTAACAATAGCCCCACCTTTAATTAACAATGTTGTCTTAGTTTTGGTTGTACAACAAAGTGACTTAGTTATACATGTGTCTATTGTTCTTCAAATTCTTTTCCCAATTAGGTTGATACATAATATTGGTCAGAGTTCTCTTTGCTATTCAGTAGGACCTTCTTGGTTGTCCATTTTAAGTATTGGTAGTGTTGATGGGAAGTCAGTTGTCAGTATAATTGTCATTCCTTGGTAGATAATAATCTCTTTTACTCTGGCCACTTTTAAGATTTTTTTTTCTTGTGAAACTGCAAAACATCACAGATAATATGTATATTGTATATTTTTTTTATCTCTTTTAGGATTTGTATGGTTCTTGAAACAAGGAATTTCTGTCTTTCAGTTTTAGAAAATTCTTCAGCCATTTCCTCTTTGAACACTGCTCTTCCCTCTTCTCTTTAATCTCTCTTCAGTTCAGTTCAGTTCAGTCGCTCAGTCATGTCCAATTCTTTGTGGCCCCATGAACCGCAGCACGCCAGGCCTCCCTGTCCATCACCAACTCCCGGAGTTCACCCAAACTCATATGCATCGAGTTGGTGATGCCATCCAGCCATCACATCCTCTGTCGTCCCCTTCTCCTCCGGCCTCCAATCCCTCCCAGCATCAGTCTTTTTCCAGTGAGTCAGCTCTTCCCATGAGGTGGCCAAAGTACTGGAGTTTCAGCTTTAGCGTCAGTCCTTCCAAAGAACACCCAGGACTGGTCTCCTTTAGGATGGACTGGTTGGATCTCCTTGCAGTCCAAGGGACTCTCAAGAGTCTTCTCCAACACCACAGTTCAAAAGCATCAATTCTTTGGCACTCAGCTTTCTTCACAGTCCAGCTCTCACATCCATACATGACCACTGGAAAAACCACAGCCTTGACTAGACATAACTTTGTTGGCAAAGTAATGTCTCTGCTTTTCAATATGCTATCTAGGTTGGTCATAACTTTCCTTCCAAGGAGTAAGCATCTTTTAATTTCATGGCTGCAGTCACCATCTGCAGTGATTTTGGAGCCCAAAAAATAGTCTGACATTGTTTCCACTGTTTCCCGTCTATTTCCCTTGAAGTGATGAGACCAGATGCCATGATCTTAGTTTTCTGAATGTTGAGCTTTAAGCCAGCTTTTTCACTCTCCTCTTTCACTTTCTTCTTTTTTTTTTTTTAAGTTTTTTCTTTTTTTGTTTTTTTTTATTAATTTTTATTTTTTAGTTTGTTTTGCTTTACAATACTGTATTCGTTTTGCTATACATTGACATGAATCAGCCACGAGTGTACATGAACTAGTTCCTCTTCCTGCCATAAGGGTGGTGTCATTTGCATATCTGAGGTTACTGATATTTCTCCCAGAATCTTGATTCCAGCTTGTGCTTCCTCCAGCCCAGCATTTCTCATGATGTACTCTGCATAGAAGTTAAATAAGCATGGTGACAATATACAGCCTTGACGTACTCCTTTTCCTATTTGGAACCAGTCTGTTGTTCCATGTCCAGTTCGAACTGGTGCTTCCTGACCTGCATATAGGTTTCTCAAGAGGCAGGTCAGGTGGTCTGGTATTCCCATCTCTTTCAGAATTTTCCACAGTTTCTTGTGATCCACACAGTCAAAGACTTTGGCATAGTCAATAAAGCAGAAATAGATGTTTTTCTGGAACTCTCTTGCTTTTTCAATGATCCAGCGGATGTTGGCAATTTGATCTCTGGTTCCTCTGCTTTTTCTAAAACCAGCTTGAACATCTGGAAGTTCTCGGTTCACATTTTGTTGAAGCCTGGCTTGGAGAATTTTGAGCATTACTTTACTAGCGTGTGAGATGAGTGCAATTGTGTGGTAGTTTGAGCATTCTTTGGCATTGCCTTTCTTTGGGACTGGAATTCAAACTGACCTTTTCCAGTCCTGTGGCCACTGCTGAGTTTTCCAAATTTGCTGGCATATTGAGTGCAGCACTTTCACCATCATCTTTCAGGATTTGAAACAGCTCAACTGGAATTCCATCACCTCCACTAGCTTTGTTTGTAGTGATGCTTTCCAAGGCCCACTTGACTTCACATTCCAAGATGTCTGGCTCTTACTAAACATAGGTTGGACCATCTCAATCATTAAATCCCTCTCAATGCCTAATATGCTGTTTAACCAAGGTGTATTTCAATAGCTGTATTTTTCATTTCTAGAAATTCTTTCAGTTCCTTTTCAAATCCACCCAGTCTTATTTTATACTGTTGTTTCTTTGTGGTTTTTTAAAAAATAATTTTCAGTGTACTTGTTTGATATTCTATTTTATATTATTTTTTTACTCTCCCTACTTCTTGAAATACTGATTCTTGTATTTGTTCATCTACTGGCTCTCATAGTAATTTATTTCCTTGTATCACTTAAATTTTGCTTTTAATTTTGGGCCCTAAGAAATGCAAGTGTCCTAGTAGTAGAGTAATTTCATATTGTTGTCAACAAAGACCCTATAGGTTTCTATACCAATTTGTATGTGACCTCCTCAGATTAGGGCTCCTTTCCCACCTGGGTATGTTTGGGCCCCCCCCCCCCAATAGTGGCACAGGTTGGGGTTTATGAGTAAAGTTTTTCTATTCCATTTTCGTAGATATAGCAGCCCTTTTAAATTCTGGGCTTTATGAGGTGGAATCAGTTTTGGCTCCTCACCTTGAATAGGGCTTAAGGAATGTTTGTTGAATTCATATGGGCATTAATATCCATTAGAGAGTTCATGACCCACATGAGTCACCTAATCTTGCTTTTTATTTATGCATTTCTTCCTCATTTCCCATTACTGATGATTTCTCTTCTTCCCTTCCTTTTAATCTTGGACATTTATATTTTAAGACATTTGTAGCTATATTTTGCCCCAAAATTATAAAAGTTTATGGTCGTAACAGGTCCTTCCATTTCAGCTCAACTTATACATGCCCTGCCCCTTGGTTTTTTTTTTAATCCCATTCAGTGCATAAAACTTTTAAATGCATTGTTTCCTATAGATGATTTACACGAATTTATGTGTTAATTTACCATTTGTGTATTTCATGCCTATTATATTTCAGTTAGAGGCTGATCTTTAGCTCCATACATCATTCGCTTATTCTTTACAAACAGAAGCAAATGTGGTTCTGAGTACTTACCTTGCAAAGCATTAATGTGTATCATAGCAAGAAAATTTCTCTAGGGCTTTCATGATAATTGTACAACTCAAAGTTTTCACGCCATATAAATTTTACAACTCAGATATATGCACCATAGAAGCATTCGTCACCACTGAGTTAAATTGGTAGATTTTTTTTAGCATCCCAACTTGACTTTTTCTGTGTGTGCAAACACACACACAAATTGCAATAGAAATAGCATCGAATTATTTCAGTAGGGTTTCTCAAGGAGCATAATCGTGTGCTGTTCCACCTGCATATAGGTCATCTCTGCTTATAAGGCCTTCAGTATGCCTTCCTTACTTGCTGTCGCTGGCAATCTTAATTCTCCTGATTAGCTTGGCTCATAAACATTGGCCTCATTTTGACTTTTCATTCTAACCTCATGTCTGCAAGTCTCATCTTTATGCTGTTTCTCAGATTTGACCCTTCTTTCTACTCCATTCCCACAAACTCCTCCTTGGTTTAGACCCTCAATAGCTGACTGGCTTCTCTGACTATGGACTTACTCTTCCCCCATTTATCATAAGGTCCCCGCTATTAATCTTTATCAAATTCTGTCCTTACCATGCTTATCTGACCACCTCCTAACTCCAAAGCCTAGCCTGTGTTCCACTTTTATTTTGCATATTCCCCAGTGCCATCTTCCAAAAAGATGGCTCCTTTCCTGTGTCCTGTGGACACCCTGCACAGTGGCATCACTGCTCAGCCCAGTGCTTCTGAGGTCCTCTTCCTGCTTTCTAATCAGCTCCTCCCTCAGCCCCAGTCCAGCTCAGATCTCCTGCCCTCTAAACCTCCCCAGACTAGAATTTTCTCTCCTCCCCTGCCAAACCTTGTGCTGAACTACCACCATCACCACCCCTCCCCACACACAGAAAAAAGCTGGCTGGAAGGCATCTCTCCCTCTTTTGCACACCATCCCACCGTCTTCATTGCTCAAGTGGCTCTTAATATTTTCAGACTTGCTGTGATTCATTGTGTGCACGTTAGCCACTTGAGAACAGAGGCATCTCCTGTGTCCGCATCCAGCCCAGAGCAGGGCCAGTCAACTCAGATAAAATCCTACCTGACTTGTTGACTTGACTCGGCAGGTGAAACTCATCAAATTAGTGGAATGAACCAAAAACCCTCATGGGTAAATAGTCTCCTCTATAATTTGTTACCTTTTGCCCTGACTCACAGACCCGCCATCAGCCTGGCTGTCACGACTTGGGAGAGGCAGCCTCAGGGAAGCGCCTCCTGAAACCCGGCCCTCCAAACGTACCGCCACTTCCCATCAGTCTAGGCAGGCTTTCACTCCCACAAACAGCCTTAGCCTGCCCACCGCCAGTGACCAAAAGACACAAAACCAATGAGCAGTGGTGCCTTCGCGGGTTAACTATGAAAGGGGGGAAAAGATGGTTGTAGAGCAGCTCTGTGGTATCACCCAGATTTTGAGGGTGTGTGTGTATATGTGCGTGTATGTTCTGAAAATTTTTATCACAGTTCATGTAATTACCACTGGGATTATACATGATTTTACCTTTTTTTGCTTTGTCATGCTTCTTAAAAAGTTTCCTTGCGATGAACACTTTGTAATAAGAGGAAAAACCCTTCGTTTAATTTTTTAAACCAGTTATCCAGTACCCCAGGTCTTCCTTGGTGGCTCAGTGGTAAAGGGTCCACCTGCCAGTGCAGAAGACATGGATCTGATCCCTGGGTCACGAAGATCCCCTGGAGAAGGAAATGGCAACCCACTCCAGTGTTCTTGCCTGGAGAATCCCATGGATAGAGGAGCCTGGCAGACTACAGTCCATAGGTTCACAAGAGAGTTGGACACGAATCGCTGACTAAACAAAACATCCAGTATCCTAAGTATCTATAGAATATAAATTGAAGGAGCAGAAATGGATGTTTATCGATCACCTAAGATGCATGAGGTGCACCATTTCACGTTTCATTTAATCTTTACAACAGCATAAAATTGATCTTATTGTCCCCATGCTAAAGATAAGAAATGAGAACTCAGGCCTGGAAGCTTGCCCAAGGTCACACAGGCAATTAAGAATTTGAATTCATGTCTCTCTGGCTCTAAATATCACTATATCCCATTTCATATGCTCCCTCAACTAGTTAGGCTTCCCAGAAACTCCCACGCTTGAACTGTTCGGATAGAAATGGATGAAACTTGTTCTGCCTGTTTGGACAAGGAGTCTGAGTCAATCTGAGTTCTAGCCCTAAGTCTGACACTCAATTGCTGCTGCTAAGTCACTTCAGTTGTGTCTGACTCTGTGTGACCCCATCGACAGCAGCCACCAGGCTCCGCCATCCCTGGGATTCTCCAGGCAAGAACACTGGAGTGGATTGCCATTTCCTTCTCCAATGCATGAAAGTGGAAAGTCAAAGTGAAGTCGCTCAGTCGTGTCCGACTCTTAGCGGCTCCATGGACTGCAACCCACCAGGCTCCTCCGTCCATGAGATTTTCCAGGCAAGAGTACTAGAGTGGGGTGCCATTGCCTTCTCCCAATTGCTGTATAACCTTAAATGATTTTTTTTTTTTTTGCTTCTCTTTTTGTCTTCCAAAAAAGTGACAGATATCCTTAGAATTTTAAAATATAGGACAGATTACAGTTTGCTCTGGGTCAAGGAAGAAATCAAGCCTATAATAAGGACTTGGAAATCCATGACAGTGACAACAATCTATATATTTGATCTCATGGGATATAGACAAAGAGTATTTGTGAGGAAATCTATAGCCCTAAATATTTTACTTACCAAAAGATAAAATTGTGTGTGCTCAGTTACTCAATTGTATCTGACCCTTTGTGACCCTATGGACTGTAGCCCATCAAGCTCCTTGGTCTGTGGGATTCTCGAGGCAAGAAGACTGGAGTGGATTGCCATTCCTCCTCTGGGGAATCTTCCTGACCCAGGGATTGAACCCACATCTTCTGAGTCTCCTGCATTAGCAGGCAAACGTTTTACCTGCTGAGCGATCAGGGAAGCCTACACGATAAAATTCAATAAATAAAATTTCCAGGAATTCAATAAATAAAATTTCAGGGAAGGAGACAACAGGGAATAAAGAAAAAAAGTATCAATAAATAGTTCAATTAGAAAATATGAAAGCAGCATAATTGAAGCATAAACTCAAAAGGAGATTTGAGCTTTGTAAAATCAATAAACTTCTGGCAAATTATAATCAGATAAAAAGGAAAACCACACTAGATTAGAAGCAAGAAACAGTGGCAGATAAGCAGGGGTGAGCCCCAGAGCCGCTCGATCCTGCTCGGTAGGCATTCACCACACTCACCCCTCACCCTGAGCTCTCCTCTGCCTCCGCTCTGCCCGCGCCGCCCTGGAGAGCGGGCACACACAGTCGCAGGCTGGCCCCACAGGATGCAGCTGACGTGAAATTGTGGGGTTCACAAAGGCTGTTGGGAATCAACGCCTGTGAAAGGAGAAGAGGAAGCCGCATCGGGCAAAGGGAGAGGTCCACTGAGGTAAAAGCCAGTCCTGACAGAGCCACGGAGCCGCTCAGAGTTGTCCTCAGTCGGCCAAGATGGCCGGCCTTCCCGTCAGGCGTCGGGCGGCCCGGGAAGCGTGTGACGCAGGCAGGCAGCTCTCTGCAGCTGAGGCTAACGGTGAAGGCGCGGACAGCCGGCAACGGTCTGCTGCCGGCCTCCCCGCCCCGGGCAGCAAGCCATTCCCTGGGGGCTCGGAGGCCTGCAGTCCCACTCGCGGCCACACCTAACTGCCAGGGAGTCGAAGAAATGTGGACCCGCTGCCTGAGGAGGCAGAGCCCAGTGCGGTGACAGCTGACCGTCAGACAAGGCCTCAGCACGCTCTCCCACTTGACAGAGGAGCCTGCCCTCGGGAGGGACCTGACACGGCGGCCAGTCTGAACCGCGTTTGGCCTCGGGTTCACCACACCTGCCAGAACCCTGAGGGGAGCAGACACAGGGACCTAACCCTAGCAGGAGCGTCTGTAAAGTGCCTGGACAGGAGGTGCCCAATCCGTGTGGCTTCTGTCTCAGCTTTCATGACTGGATCTGACCTCTTTGACAGCATGCCCAGCTCCCCTGGAGTCCCTCTCATCACGACTCAGAGTGAAGTATTAAGTAAAAGGGAGAGATGAAAATGGGTTACACAACTGCCCTTGTTTATGTACTGGCCTGTCAGCTCTGACCTCCGAGGTGCTGAGGGCCTTCAATCACCTTCAGGTCCAAGAGAGAAATCGGAAGACCTAGAGTAAGTCCCCAACTTTGTACCAAGTGACCCACTTTTTCCTTTTGACTGTCAGGTCTGAGGTTCCCATGGTCAGAGGAAGAGTTGGGCAGGTCTCTGTGTTGGTCACACTGCCCAGCCCTCCTCTTTGGCCTCTTGCATGAAAGCATTGGAAAATTCCAGCCAAACACAAGTTCTGACCAGCCAGGGAGGCTGCCCGGGTGAGTTCCTAATCACCTGGAACTAGGATTGGGTACCATGACACCTCCCCACGCAGGAAACCCTTAGGGCTGCCAGCTGGGGTAAGTGAGGGGTGGGCCTGGCGGCATGGGAAAATGTAGGCCCACCCCTCCCCCTGCCATGCCTCAGTGGTGCCCAAAGCTGGGGTTCCCTTTAGGGAGCTGGGGAACCATCACAGAACCCGGGGGAGGAGATCATCTCAGACCTGCTCAAGCCCTAGCCCACTCTGTGACCTTGGGAAGTAACCTCACAGAGCTTTCTGATCCAGCCACTAAATGGAGCCAGAATATGAAGTCCCCCGTCTCTCTGGTAGCCTTTAAACCAGGAGATCCTGTGCATCCTCTTGGAGACCAGTGGGCTCTCCTCTGTCATACTTTTCATTTTAATAACCTAAAATGCTTCCCACAAGCCAATTCTGGTTGATTTCTGGTCATCTGGGATTACAGATGGGTCCTGATTTTGGTGGTGGTGTTCAGTCGCTAAGTCGTGTCCAATTCTTTGTGACCACATGGACTGCAGCACACCAGGCTTCCCTGTCCTTCACTATCTCCTGGAGTTTGCTGAAACTCATGTCCGTTGAGTTGGCGATGCTATCTAACCATCTCAACCTCTGCCGCCCCCTTCTCCTCTTGCCCTCAATCTTTCCCAGCATCAAGGTCTTTTCCAATGAATTGGCGCCTCACATCAGGTGGCCAAAGTATTGGAGCTTCAGTGTCATGATTTAGGACACAGGCTGTGTGGCTGGATCCAAGAGAGGACCAAATGTCATCTCAGCATGCAGACGAACAGATGAATGGAGGTGTACTCATTTCCTATTGCTGCTCTAACAAACTACCACAGACCCAGAGGCTTATAACAACATGGACTTATCATCTTATCAGTTCTGGGGCTCCAATGTGTGAAGTGGGTCTTCTCAGTTGAAACTGAAGTGTCAACAGGCTGCCTTCCTTCCAGAGGCTCTGGAGGAGAATCCATTCGTTTGGCTTGTTAAGCACCTGGAGGTTGCGCGTGTTCCTCTGGCTCGAGGTTCCTGCCTTCTCCATCGTCAGAGCTACCTCTGACCCTCCTGCTCCCTCTTTCACTATGAGGCCGCCTGTGGTTACCTCAGGCCCACCTAGACAGCCCAGGATAATCTACCTCATCTCAACATCCCTATTCAATATGCAAAGTCCCACTGGCCAGGCGAGGTAACAGGCACAGGTCCGTGGGTCCAGAGGGGGGCATCTTTGGAAGCCGCCATTCTGCATACCAGAGGCAGGTTTCCATTATCCAACAGTCCAGTTGAAGGCAAACATGGACACAAACCAAATGATAAGGAATGGTCAGAATAGGGAAGCTCCTGGCAAGTGCATCTTCTGTTTATTCACTGATTTCCTACTATCCAGCTATCATTCCTGTGATGGTTTTTCCAACTATATCTAAAGCATTTAAAAACTAATTTCGGATAGTCTCTATTTCCTAAATACAGCAGAAACAATATTGAAACTGGGGGAAAAAAACCTTTATATAATTCAAAACCTCCTTTTTTTAAATTCCCCAGTGCTTTAAGAAGACCTCTTCCTGTTAAATGAAACAAACTGGCACATGCTAACATGGACAGACATTCAAATGGGTTAAGTATGAAAAACAGCCTTCAGAGCAGCGTGTTCAGTGTCATCCAATTTCCATAAAAGTCATAGAGTTATTTTTGGCTTTACATTGAAAATACACATGAGAATATAAACCAAACTGTTAACTCAGTTGGGAACAGCTAGGAAATAGCCATAAATTCCAGGAGATTTTATCTTTCTAAATCATCATGTCTATAGTGTTTGATTTTAGTTATGTGTATTATTCTGCCTGCAATGCAGGTGACCTGGGTTCATTCCCTGGGTTGGGAAGATCCCCTGGAGAAAGGAAGGACTACCCAGTCCAGTATTCTTGCCTGGAGAATCCAGGGACAGAGGAGACTGGCAGTGGGTCGCAAAGAGATGGACACCACTGAGCAACTAACATACACACATGTGTATTATATGAATTATAAATAATTATTGTGTGTACATTATATAACTTACTATGTATGAAATATTAATATCATATAGTGACATATATATAGAATATATATAATATTGACAGAATAGTAACATAATGTATCATAAATAACATAATTACATAATGTGATAAATATAATAAACTCATCTTAATTTTTGTAACTATAAAAAAAATAGGACAGTTCTTATTTGTGTTTGAAGACTAAGGGGCTCTTCTAAAACAGCTTTTTCTGGAGAATGATATCAACCAGAATTTCAGCATTCTGCCCAATTGTTGTGAGCCTTCAGCCTCACCTCTGAGTACTATCTGTTCCCTTCTTTCCAACTTTCCCTTAGAAATCTTAGCTCTGCCCCCCACCATTGCAATCACAGGATATGTAGGTCAGGTAATTAGTAACTAGGGCTTATTTTGTTTGGAAAACAGTACATTCGGGCAAAATGGGCCAGTTCCCACTCCTGAGGGCAGAATCCGAGCGCTTTCTCAAGGGGAGGGGTGCTGAGGTCCAGAACGCCAGGGCCCCCTGTACTCTGGGGCCCAGAGCCGGGTCACCAGCTGATAAGCAGCAGTGGTGCCCCCTGAAGCCATGCTCTGCCCCTTGACTGCCCCTGGCCAACCTCAGAACCTGGTCCTCCCTGGGATTCCACCCTGGGGCTCCATAGGCGGGCAGAGCCCAGATGTGCAGTGACGGTGCCACTCATGCCCGACTCCACCCTAGGCGGGGACACTGGCGACCGGAGGGAGTGATACTGGGAGCATTTGTCACCCAAACAGTCGGAGATGCACATATCACAAATGGCTGGGCTGCTCCTCCCGCAAACCAGCACCATCTGCGCTAACACTGCCATCTCGATGGCCTCTTTGGGAGCTCTTGGCTCCTTAAGTGTGGAGTTTTACAACCAGTTTTACAACCACATTTGACTGAACTAATGTGACATGACTCATGGATCCCAGGCTGGTTCTGCGATGCGGACAAGAAGCAGCAGCTTCCAAGAGTCACTGGGGGGTGTTTATATCACCTACCAAGCATCAAAAGAGCTGGAAGACTTACCTGATGAGGAAAGGCCTGAGATCCGCCCAGAGGGTCAGGACTGGAGGTCTCAGGACACAGCAGCGCTTGCCCCAGGGCTCTCAAGTGGGCAGCAATCTAGACAGAAAGGCCCAGCTGGTAACCAGCTTGGAAAAGCTACCTAGCGTTTTCTTCCCAGACCCTTTTCTAGTACTGATGTGGCCACCGTACCCTCATGCAACCAGGACGGGGCATGCAATGGTAGGTGCTGGGGACACATACCATTGGTGAGGAGGGTAGAGCAGCTTCTGTGTGACACCCCCATAGTGTCGCCACCTATGAGCAAAGCCTGATCCCAGGAAGTCACCAAGCTTTGTCTCTAAGGAACTTGGATCTCACACCATCTGAATCCAACCACTGCCCTGCTCCATCCTTTGAAAGCTGGAAACATGTGCTTTATTCTGTGGGAGTGAGATGGAAAAGAGATGAAGGGTCCATCCTGTCTCAGCATCATTTTACCACTGAGAATCTCCTCCAGAACCACCTATGGTTTTGTTCTCATTAATCCCAGTTTTTAAGGACTCACCAGTGGGGAAAGACAACAAGCTGTTCTCCATGCCAGTGAGGTGGTCCTATCCCACCCAAGAGCCAGAGAGAGCCCTGGAAAAGGAGCCATTGTCCCTCCCACCCTCACCCCCAGCACATGTACATACACTGCTTGTAAGCCTGTGTTGATAAGCAGAAAGCACCCCACCCCTAAGTCTTGCACCTGGAATCCTACTCAGCACAGCAGGTATGGGCATGTAGAGTGGATGTTAGACCAGATCTCGGACGGCAGGGAGCTCTGACTCCCAGGGAAGGGTTTTGTTGCTTCTGAGTTCCTCTGTGCAAATGCCTGGGGACCACGCTAAAGTCCTTTCTGCATCACTATGGGTTGATTTTTGAAGGCCTGCTTCTTTCTTGCCTCCTTACTGTGGCCAGTATGGCAACCTGGTTGTAAGGGATGTCAGCGCCCACAGAATGAGAAACTTCACACACTGGGTCAGAACTCAGAGACCACCTAGGAGGGAACATAGTCACAGCATCCCTACCCAAGACCACAAAGGAGATGATGGTGAATACAGCAAGTAAGGCCCCCAGAGCTCTGGGACTTGTCTCATGAGTAAACTACCTTTTCACATCAGATTTTCAGCTTCACTCCCCAGGGTGTGTCAGAAAGCAAGAAAAGGCAGGTGGGTCCCCTTACACCTTTACACCCTACCCCAGCCCCCAACCACCTCGGCAATCTTCCCTCCCTCTTCCACTCCCAGGCAGGCCCCCTTCCATATTCAAGGCTTGGAGACTCTCCCATCTAGGGGAGTGGACTGCAGAAGGAGCCAGGGTTGAGGGTAGGAGCAGAGAAGCGTGGTGAGAAGTGATGAGGGAGCCGTGCTCTGCAGTTCCTTTGGGACACCTGCGTGGGCTGGAGAAAGGCCCCGCACCGATGGAGCAGCTAAGTTCAGGCCACCTCCTCACCCACTCCTGGCGTCTGAATTATGACCGCATCATTGTGAACGTGTGATACGGAACTAAGTGGACTTTCATCGTAGCCTGTGAGCGTGTACATGTACACCGACTCTTCAGCAGAGGCCAGAGAGGGGGCAGAGCACTGGCCAACACAGGTAGGAGGACAGACGCTTGTAACCAGGAACAGAAATCAGAGGAGCAGCCTTGTTTAACATGGGGTGAGGGACTCAGGGTTCAGACCACCTGGCTTCCATCTGGTAGTTTCCCCCAGGCCTCTTTGCAGAACCTCAGGGCTCCCAAAACCCTAAATAGAAAACATCACCCAATCCAGCCCCTCAGGGTGTAGCTGCGGGAGGAGGCGGAGGTGGGGGGCTGGGAGGGGGAACCCGTCCCATGTTTCACAGTACTGGCAGAGGCCTGCCTGGGCTCCCCGGTGACTCAGCCTTTATGGAGCCGCCTTCCTCTTTCCAAGATCTCCTGGAGGTCTGATGGCCATGTCAGCTTGCAGCAAGGCCTGTGGTTGCATAAGTACTGGCCCCAGATGGTTTGCAAGAGTGTTTGGCACCCCTGGCTCCTTGATAGGGCTGGCCCAGTCCTGAGGCACGTGACAGGGAGCCCTCACCAGCTCCCTGGCCCCTTCTGCCTCTGCTCGCTCTGCCTGATGCCTCTAGACAAGGGACTGCGGGGTGCTGATGAAGCACTGTGTGGGCCAAGGGCTGACAGTGGGGATGATGCGATGCTCCCTGTGGCATTTTTAAAGGTCATTCCCAACAAGGACCTTGGGGGAGTGTGTGCACATAAAGCCCTGGAGACTGGCCTGTTGGTTGGCATCAGCTCTCAGAGCCTCTTATCTCTCTTACCCCCTTTATGACCTCCCCACTCCATCCTAAATCCTTGTCCAGGCCTTTAATCCCCAAAGCACTGGCTCTACCCCTCTGCCCTCCATTAATGGGACCTTTGTCCCAACTCACCATCCACTGCCTTAAGATCTCAGGATCCTTCCTGCTAGTCGAGCTCCCAAAGCTCTGCCCAAGGATTCTACCACCAAGCTTCTCTGCAGTCCCACTCAGGACTGTGTTTTCCTTTGGCCTCAGAGCACAGATAGCAGAGATGAGAGCGCTCCACCTGGTAGAGATGGGATCTCTATACACTGGTGTCATAGAGCGTGTGGCGAGGTGTACTGTGAGAGAGAATCATCACAGAATCCCTAGAAGGGAGCAATCATTTCTGTGAGTGGATCTGGGACAGCTCAGGGAGGGTCAGGAGCAGAGAAGGATGAAGAGCCGGGCCGGGCAGGTGTAAATCTTCCACTTCCTGCTCTGTCACTTTGTCCATGTTAAATCTCCACGCTCAGTCTTACCTGTAAAGTGGAAATAATAACAACACCCTCCTAGCAGGGCTACTGAAGACTTGTTGAAGACTATGTAGTTGCTGCTACCCTCTTTGTGGATGCTCAAAAGGCATTTTCCCCTCTTCAAGAGCAAACAGTGGAAACTATGATGCCAAGGGTCAAAGCACTGTTTAGGACATGCCTGTGGAATTAGAAAACCTGGGTCTGAATCCTGCTAAAGGATGTAGTCTTCTGGAACTTCAGTTTCCTCACTCACAAAATGGGAATAGTAACAGGACCCAGCTCAGAAGGTTGTTGGGAAAACTAAATGCAATGAGTTTGTAAGAACATTAGCTCGGGACCTGGCATTTATTTAGCACTTAATAAATGCTGACTGCTGTTACAGCTGTTACAGCTCATTGATCATCCAGTCTAGGCTGACTAGTGCGTGTCCTTCAAAGGCTTATAGAGGGGACACAGGGTAAGGGTCTCTCAGGGGTCACAGAGAAGCCACAACCACAAGCTTCTGATTGGTTCTTCCACTTAGAGACCACTCCGCCCAATGTCGCAAAGGCTTTATGGAAACTTCTGTTTGCTCAACTGAATTCACCACCCCGTCTGTTAGCCCTTCTACTAACGGTGAATCCTAACCTAATGTAACCTAAATTTTCCCTCCTAACAGATGGTTTATAAATTCAAGTAGTCAGTGGTACGTATCATCTATGCATGTGTGCTAAGTTGCTTCAGTTGTGTCCAACTCTGTGCAACCTTATGGACTGTAGCCCACTAGGCTCCTCTGCCCATGGGATTTCCCAGGCAAGAATGCTGGAGTGGGTTGCCTGCCCTTTTCCAGGGGATCTTCCTGACCCAGGGATTGAATCTGTATCTCTTATGCCTCCTGCACTGGCAGGTGAGTTGTTTACCAGTAGGGCCATCTGGGAAGCCTATGTATCATCCACCCCTCCTCATTTTGATCACTCTAAAGACTGAGTCAGGTTGGACTTTGATCTCACCTCTGAGCGGTTATGATAAATGTTATTTACAATGATGAATTTCAGTGATATTATAATGATAAATGTTATTTACAAAGATGAATTACATAGCATATGCAGCATCTTTGCTACACACTATGCCTCAAAGCTCACCACAGCCCCATGAGGTTGAAGGGGCCGGCTGGCCCAGCAGGTTAAGAGCAGGTGGACCTTTGGCATCTGCCCTAGGTTTTCTCAGGGGCTTCCTCAGGTGGCACTAGTGGTAAAGAACCCGCCTGCCAATGGAGGAGATGTAAGAGATGCGGGTTCTATCCATCGGTTGGGAAGATCCCCTGGAGGAGGGCATGGCAACCCACTCCAGTATTCTTGCCTGGAGAATCCCGTGAACAAAGGAGCCTGGTGGCCTGCAGCCCATTGGGTTGCAAAGAGTTGGACACGACTGAAGCGGCTAAGAACGCACACATGTGTGCTAGGTGTTCTGAATTGTCATTTCTTTGGGTCAGCGAGCTGGGAAGGGGATTATCTTGAAATTTAGTGTGCATGGAAACACACTGTTGTGAGTTGACTTGGGGGTGGCTTGGGGAACTGATATCTACCCCCTCGAGACCACCAGACCTTCCATATCATCTAATTTAACTTCATTTTCTAAATGGAGTAAGTTGAGACTCAAAGAAGGGAATTAACTTCCCCAGGGTCATGAGATGGTCAGTGAAGCACCGAGCGCCAGACTCTGGTCCCCCCAAATTAACCATTTTGTTGACCGCCTAATAGGTGCCCAAATTGAAATGCAAAAGGTTTTTTTATGGCAGGGCTTCTCAATATTTATACCATATGCATTAATTTCTAAGAGCAAAATCATTTTTAACCTTTTTTCAAACTTTAAGTCCTTTCTTACACAACAAACACTTATTAATGCCTTGATAAATAACAGAGGTGGGAAATGTTGGTCTCATCTTGCCTATCTATTTGTATCTAAAAAAAAATCATTTCCTAAGCCAAAAATCAATCCTGATTAAGAAGATAAAGACAGATCCCTTCAAACAAACTCCTGTTTGCCAAGGAGGAAAAGGATGGGGAGGGAAGGACTGGGAGTTTGGGATTAGCAGATGTAAGTTATGATATATAGGACAGATAAACAACAAGGTCCTACTGTAAAGAACAAAGAACTATATTCAATATCCCATGATAAACCATAATGGAAAGAATATTTTAAAATAGAATGTCTATATGTGTACAACTGAGTCACTTTGCTGTACAGCAGAGATTGACACAGCATTGTAAATCAACTATCATTGAAAAAAAATTGTTTTACAAAGACATGGATTAAAAAAAAAAGACATTTACCTCTTCTTGAAAAGAAAAAACAATCCCAAGAGAGATTCAGAATGAACATGAGATGACATTGTCTCCAGGTCCTTCCTTCCAATACCCTGGAACTTGGTTACGCATCCATCAGCAGGGAAAGCCTGGAGGAATGTGCCAGACTGAATCTTTCAAAAATGACTGCAAAAACCTCTCCTGTCTCACATTCGTTTCTACAATGCAGACTTAATATAAATAAGTTAATTAATTAAAAGTGATGCAGATCGTACCTCACTCACTGGAAATTCACAGCCATGTAAGAAGTCCATCTCTCCCGAGGCTGCCACTCTGTGAAGAAGCTCAGGCCCCACAGAGAGGCCACAAGTAGGTGCTGTGGTTGTCAGTACTGACCTTGAAGTGATATCAGCCCAGGCACCAGAAGTGAGTGAGGGACCTGCAGGTGATTACAGCAAGTGAATGAAGAATGTTTCTTCCAGTAAACAAACGATGTTGTGTCATCAAGTCATCAGCCACTACAGCCATCCCTGGGGGGAGTCAGGATGGAGATAAGCAGGATACTGGCCCTGGATAGCTAAGGAATGATTTCAGTGAGCCTAGAAACCATTGCATCTCCCCATACATAGGAAAGCACTAAATTTTTTCAAAATTTACTTATTTTTAATTGGAGGATAATTGCTTTACAGTGTTGTATTGGTTTCTGCCATACATCAACATGAATCAGTCATAGGTATACATATGTTCCCTCCCTCTTGAACCTCCCTCCTATATCCCACTCTTTAGGTTGTCACAGGATACCAGGTTGAGCTCCCCGTGTTATACAGCAACTTCCCATTTGCTATGTATTTTACATATGGTAATGTATATAGTTCAATGTTACTCTTTCAATTCCCCTGCCCCTGCATGTCCATAAGTCTGTTCTCTATGTCTGAGTCTCTATTCCTGCCCTGCAAAAAATCAGTACCATTTTTCTAGATTCCATATATATGCATTAATATACAATATTTGTTTTTCTCTTTCTAACTTACTTCACTCTGTATAGCAGGCTCTAGGTTCATCCACCTCACCAGAACTGACTCAAATTCACTCTTTTTATGACTGTGTAATATTCCAGTATATATACCACAATTTCTTTATCCCTTCATCTGTCAACAGACATCTAGGTTGCTTCCATGTCCTGGATATTGTAAATAGTGGAAAAACACTAGAATTATTAACTTTAGATGTCTGTTTTTCTTTAATTAACAGTAGTCTTACAATGTTCCAGCTACACAGGGGTTTTTTTGTTTTGTTTTGTTTTGTTTTTTTGCAAAAGCTCCTATATATCCTGGTTCCTCCCTTATGTCTTCAGAACAGTCCCTCAGAGCTATCTGAGAGGCTGTATCCTGGGCTTACATCCTCAGTATGTCCACTGAGTGAAACATAATTCTCAACTTTTAGGTTGTGCTTTTTTTCCAATCAACTATTCCCATCTGTTGAGTCATCCCCAACTTTTGAGTCTTTACAGCTGAGGTCCCAGAAATCACAGAGTAGTAACCAGCCATTCCCTTTGGCCCTGTCTGAATTCTTGACCCAAAGAGTCTGTGAGCAAAATGGTAGTTGTTTTGAGCCAGTATGTTTTGGAGTAGTTTGTTAGGTAGCAATAGGAACTGAAGTGTACATAAGGCATGAGTGAGTGCATTTAAGTTGAGGGTTTAGATTGGTATCAATATTCTCTTTTATATCCATAAGGGATTCTCTTCAGGATGCTTTTTTGACTGGAAGGTCTGATGCTGAAGCTGAAGCTCCAATACTTTGCCCACCAGATGCAAAGAGCTGACTCATTCGAAAAGACCCTGATGCTGGGAAAGATCAAAGGCAGGAGGAGAAGGGGATGACTAAGAATGAGATGGTTGGATGGCACCACCAATTCAATGGACATGAGTTGAGCAAGCTCTGGGAGATAGTGAAGGACAGGGAAGCTGGGCATGCTGCAGTCCATGGGGTTGCAAAGAGTTGGACACGACTGAACTGAACAACAACAACTTATTAAGATACAGCCATATGCAGGATCAAAGGGACAACGCACAAAAATGGTACAACCTCCGTGGAGTTTCTGTTCTATGTGAACAATTAGTCAAATGCTAATGTCACACAACTGGACATACTCAACAGGAAAGAGGGACTGGGGGAGGAAAAAGCAGAGAAACCCCCTGGGTAACCAGGAGATAAATAAAAGCTCTGAGTGCTTCCAGCCACAGAGACAGTAAGTCAGTGACTTGAAGCCGGAAATGGTTTTCCAACCAGCTGTGAATTTGAAAATCCCATATGTGATACAACATTAAGCTGCTATTTTAGAAATTCTTTCAACTTTTTCAGAGACATCTCCGGGGCCCTTCCTTCCTCTTGGAAGGCAGTCAGTTTTCTGCAGAAATCACTTCATCAGCAGGAGCTGAGGCATTTCTCATGCAACTGAATAATTCTGGAAATGTGGTTTTAGAAGTACTCTCTCCTGGGTGAAGAAAGCAACATTGCAGAGCAATGTTTCTGTAAGCACCAGCTGGGCAGCTTTGGATGCACTTTTTTTTTTTTCTTTTTCCCTTTTGAAATGGCAGAATCTTGGCACCTGTGTATGAGCCTAATGCAGTGTTGTTGATTTCCTTAAAAGAGTGATGAGTCTGCTTTGGAGTTACTGGAGTTTTTTCATTATCACCAGAGGCCACCACCATTGGTATCCTTTTAGATGCTCAGTTGAATTTACAATTATTCATTGAATATCTGTGCCTGCTATTGTGTCAGGAGTTGGCAATGAGGTATGAATTAGACAGTCATGGCCCCTGCCTTTCATACCTCACACTGTAGAAGGGACAGCAGACTTTAGACAAATGCTGTGACACTTGTCCTCTATAACAAAGGCAGAGGAAGGTGCAACCGAAGGCCAGGAAATTTCCCTATAAGCAAATACTCAAAGAGGAGTGAGAGGTACCAGGTAAAAGGAGGAAGGAGAGCAGAACTGATGGCCAGTATGGCCACTAGAGATAGCCACAGATATTTGAAGGGCAGAACTGAAGGAAAACCAGTGGATGGAGAAAATGAGAAGTGAGGGTAGGGAGGGCGTTGGACTCAGGCAGGGACTGAGCATGCGGGAGATTTGGAGTGTTGTCTGAAGCAAATGGAACACCAATGATTTATTTTTTAATCTTTTTATTTTATACTGGAGTGAAGTCGATTAACAATGCTGTGATAGCTTCAGGTAGACAGCAAAGGCACTCAGTCATACATATACATGTATCCATTCTCCTCCAAACTCCTCCCCCATCCAGCTGCCACAGAACATTGAACAGAGTTCCCTGTACTATACAGTAGGTCCTTGTTGATGATCCATCTTAAATATGGCAACCACTGATGTACTTTAAACAGGACAACCATGTGAGCACATCAGTGTTTTTGGAAGATCAGTCTAGCTTTAGTATAAAGCATGCATTGGAGAGAACCAAGGGTGACACCACAGAGGCCAGGTAAAAAGTGACTGTGATGGTCCTGGTGAACAACCGTGCTAGTCTGGATGAACACAGTGCCAGAGGCCATAGAGGATTTAGGGATGGGAGTTGGGAAGCTGAGAACTCCAGCTTCTGTTTAACAAAGCACTCCGATGGGCTTCTCATTGTAGTAAGAGATTCGAGGGTTTGACCAGAGGCAATGCAGGAGACCTCAGTTCGATTCCTGGGTCAGGAAGATCCCCTGGAGAAAGAAATGGTAACCTACTCCAATATTTTTGCCTGGAGAATCCCATGGACAGAGGGGCCTGGCAGGCTACAGTCCATGGGGTCGCAAGAGTCAGACACGACTTAGCAACTAAAGAGAGAGAGAGAGGAGTTAGACCAAGGGACCCTGTGCCTGGCCCGATAATGCGAGAAGAAACTGAGGTCACTATTGGGAAATGGCAACCCACTCCAGTGTTCTTGCCTGGAGAATCCCAGGGACGGGGGACCTGGTGGGCTGCCATCTCTGGGGTTGCACAGAGTCGGACACGACTGAAGCGACTTAGCAGTAGCAGTAGCAGAGGAAGGGATGAGGACGCTCAGAGATGGGGAGAGAGTGCGTTGACGGGAACTGAGAGAGGGCCCAGCAAGACAGCCCGAGGCCAGGATTCCGGAGAAAAGCAAAGACTAGAGAGAAGTCTCAGGTGACGGAGAGAGCAGGGGTTCATTTAAGAAGCTACCATTTTATGAATTCTCCTCTCATACCACCGCTGCTTCCAGTCCCCTCTGAGGCCCCTGACAGAGGCAATACATGCAAGCAGTGTTTTTGCGAAAAGGAAGGGAAATGGGCCACCATCCATGTCAGCACGGGTGCGGGAAGGAGAAAAGCAAGAAACCTGGCAATGTGGATATAGACCCTTCACAAAGTGGGAAGCAGAACAAGGGCGCCCATCCAGGGAAAGGCACAGGACATAGCGTGTGGGAAGGAGTTTGCGGCATTTGTACACACAAGTCACACTGGTCAGGTAAAATATCAGATGAATGCTATTTGTGAACTGTGTCTGGATTCTGATTTGAAAACCATCTGTAAAAAGTATGAGCTTTCCTGCAGGAACAAGCTTCCTACATGACCATGTCTCTCAAAGGATCTCTGTCTCTTCATCACCCTCAAAAACAGGAGAGGAAACACAAGAACTGCTGGTTCGAAGCCTCAGACTCTGCTTCGTGGATTCAACACGCCCAGACGCTGTCACACGGCCACGGCATGTGAGCAAGCGCAAATGGCAGCTGTGTGTGTTGGCTGCTGCAGGAGGCAGGGCAAGGCTGGCTGAAGGATGCTCCTTCGGATGCAAGCAGTGCTAAATGCCCCAGGATGAAGGGGAAGCCAGCCTACTAAACACATTTTGGATAATACAAAAAGAAAAAAATTGAGACAGAGAAATTTTAATATGAACAGGATATTAGGAGTTAGTATTAATAACTATGTTTATGCAGTAATGGCCTTGTAAATGAGTGACTTGTCATTGTTATTGCTTTTTGCTTGCATCGTCTTCTGTGACAGGCACATACGATCTTTATCGTGAAATAATTTGTTGTCTGGGATTTGCTTTTTAAATGTCTGGTAAAACACATATAGACACACAGAAAACTCCAGACCCAGACAGCTTCCCAAGAGAATTCTACCAATCCTTTGGGAGCAGATCATTACAAGGCTGTCTAAACTGTTCAGAGTACTGAAGATGTATTTGTGTTTAATCCTCACAACACTCCTTGAGGCAGATGGTATCCTAGCTTTACATATGAAGTCACTCAAAGAGATGTGAAGGGTCTAGTCAAGATCACACAGCTGGAGGTGACGTAAACAGATTTGAAACAAGGCGATGCAATCCCAACACAACTGCCTTCTAAGCTAGGGCTGCCATGTACGATCCTCGTGAACAGCGCCCCCTGGAGTTGTGCAGAACAGGGCACAACCTGTAAGAAGGTTCATATGAGCCTATGTTCAACACTATGTTACTCAGTTCAGTCTCTCATTTGTGTCCGGTTCTTTGCAACCCCATGGACTGCAGCACGCCAGGCTTCCCTGTCTATCACCAACTCCTGGAGCTTGCTCAAACTCATGTCCATTGAGTTGGTGATGCCATCCAATCATCTCAACCTCTGTCGTCCCCTTCTCCTCCTGCCTTCAATCTTTCCCAGCATCAGGGTCTTTTCAAATGAGTCAGTTCTTCACACCAGGTAGCCAAAGTATTGGAGTTTCAGCTTCAGCATCAGTCCTTCCAAAGAATATTCAGGACTGATATCCTGTAGGATGGACTAGTTGGATCTCCTTGCAGTCCAAGGGACTCTCAGAGTCTTCTTCAACACTAAAGTTCAAAAGCATCAATTCTGTGGCACTCAGCTTTCTGTTTAGTCCAACTCTCACATCTTCTGGAGCAAGCATCTTTTAATTGCATGGCTACAGTCACCATCTGCTGTGATTTTGGAGCCCTCCAAAATAAAGTCTGTCATTGTTTCCGTTGTTTCTCCATCTATTTGCCATGAAATGAGGGACTGGATGCCATGATCTTAGTTTCCTAAATGTTGAGTTTTAAGCCAACTTTTTCACTCTCCTCTTTCACTTTCATCAAGAGGCCTTTTAGTTCCTCTTCACTTTCTGCCACAAGGGTGGTATCATCTATGTATCTGAGTTTATTGATATTTTTCCTGGCAATCTTGATTCTAACTTGTGCTTCATTCAGCTCAGCATTTCTCTTAATGCACCCTGCATATAAGTTAAATAAGCAGGGTAACAATATACAGCCTTGATGTACTCCTTTCTCAATTTGGAACCAGTTTGTTGTTCCATGTCCAGTTCTAACTGTTGCTTCTTGATCTGCATGCAGATTTCTCAGGAGGCAGGTCAGGTAGTCTGGTGTTCTCATCTCTTGAAGAATTTTCCACAGTTTGTTGTGATATACACAGTCAAAGGCTTTGGTGTAGTCAATAAAGCAAAAGTAGATGTTTTTCTGGAACTCTCTTGCTCTTTGATGATCCAACAGATGTTGGCAATTTGATTTCTTGTTCCTCTGCCTTTTCTAAATCCAACTTGAACACCTAGAAGTTCATGGTTCAGGTACTGTTGAAGTGAAGCTTGCAGAATTTTGAGCATTACTTTGCTAGCATATGAGATGAGTACGATTGTGTGGTAGTTTGAACATTCTTTGGCATTGCCCTTCTTTGGAATTGGAATGAAAACTGACCTTTTCCAGTCCTGTGGCCACTGCTGAGTTTTCCAAATTTGCTGGCATATTGAGTGCAGCACTTTAACAACATCATCTTCTAGGATTTGAAATAGCTCAATTGGAATTCCATCACCTCCACTAGCTTTATTCACAGTGATGCTTCCTAAGGCCCACTTGACTTCACATTCCAGGATGTCTGACTCTAGCTGAGTGATCATACCATTGTGGTTATCTGGGTCATAAAGATCCTTTTTTTGTACAGTTCTTTTGTGTATTCTTGCCACCTCCTCTTAATATCTTCTGCTTCTGTTAGGTCCATGCCAGTTCTGTCCTTTATTGTGCCTATCTTTCATGGTTTCCCTTGGTATCTCTAAATTTTTCTTAAGTGAACAAATGAGTGAATACAGGATAAACGGATGAATGAATTCTCTTCATTTCTTCTCACTAGTTTCACTTTCAGCAGATGGGTCTCCTAAATTCTGCCTTGTTCTCAAGAAGGCTGACTGCAGAGATATCCATGCCAAGACTGCACTGATGGAGTTACAGCAATCTCTTTGCTAACTCGGCTTTCCTGCTTGGGAACAAATCAATTATCAAATTGCCTTTTGGGAAATGAAGTGATATTGGCCCTGTTCCTTTTGGCTACCCTGGCTTCCTCCAACTGCAAGGAACAGCAGTCGGCCCCCTGTCAGAAATCCTGGCCTGAGATGAAGAAAAAAGCCACCCACACAGTGGGGTGCAAAGGAAACCATAGGCCCACTGCCCCAAATTACTTCTCTCTCCTTGGACTGCTTCTGTGCTTGAAACGCCTGCCATTGGCTTCTCTTGTCTGGGTTAAGTAAGGTCCAGTCAAAAATGTGAATCTGTAAGCTGAGTGTAAGAGCACACACATAATCCTCGTTAACACTTTTATATGAACACAGATTTCTTCATCATCTAACTAAGAAAAAGTAGGACCAGGAGGGCTGGGATCCAGATGGATGTGACGAAAGGAGAGTGGAATCCCCAAAAGCCCCAAGTGTGGAACTATTTGTTGAGAGGAATCTGCCTTGTCTGATGCCATTTTGGAGGCAGGCATGGTCTGGAAAGATGGAGCAATGTGGACTTCAAGAGAGCAACCAAAGAGGGCCTGGGAGACCAGGAGCTGTGAGAAGAGAGAAGACAGAGGGTTGTGATGGATGGGATGTTCTTTACTTTGGATTCTTTGGGGAATTCTTCCCATTTCAGAAGGTCCCTGGTGGGGCTGCCAATCACAATATCTGATTCCCATGAAATGAGTATATGATCCAGGCTCATCAATTAGACTCTTCCATGCGATTGGTACATGCACATTGAGAGACAGAGGTCTGCCATTACAACATTTTTTGTCAATTTTAAATCTAAATTTTCAATAAAATTCAAACTTACAGAAAATAGTAAGAATAGTATATACAGTGAACTTAGTTTGTCCTTCACCTAGATTAGCATTTTGCCAAATTTGTTTTATCATTTTCTATCTCTCTGCCCCTTCCCTGCATATCTTAATCTAGTCTATTCTAATATTATAGTATATAGTTGTTGTCTTAATTACTACAGTATTTGAGAGTAAGTTTCAGACATCTTACTCTTTTATTCCTAAATACTCTAAATTTATCTCTTAAGAACAAGAATATTCTTTTATATAACCACAATTTGTTGTTGTTTAGTTGCTAAGGCATGTCCAACTCTTCTGTGACCCCATGGACTGTAGCTCGCAAGCCTCTTCTGTCCGTGGGATTTCCCAGGCAAGAATACTGGACTGAGTTGCCATTTCCTTCTCCAGGGGTTTTTCCTGACCCAGGGATTGAACCCAGTGCAGGGATCTCCTGCACTGGCAGGTGGATTCTTTCACTGAGCCACCTGGAAAGCCCATATACCCGCAATACAAAAATCAACCTCAGAAAATTTAACATTGAGACAATACTACTGCCTAATATACAGAACGTTTCTTTATAGCAATTTATTTCCAGGATCTAATTCAGGATCCAGGTTGGTACATTATATTTAACTTTCATAAATGAAAAATGAGACACTTTAGTCTTACATAGTTTGAAGAGCTCTTGAGCCCTTTTTTGTCTTTCATGATGGGTCATTTAAAAATACAGGCTAGTTGTTTTGTAGAACGTTTCTGAATTTAGGTCTGATTATCTCCTCATGACTGGGTTTACTTTTGGCAGGAGTGCAAGCGACTTCCTTGACAGTCATGTAGAGACAGCCAGTTGGAGGAATGAAGCCTCATAGAAGCAAGATGAACTGGGAGGTGGAGAAAGAAAACCAACCCTCAGGAGCCCCTTGACCCAACTGAAGCCACTTGCAGCTCTGGACGCCCCAGTTACATAGGCTAATAGAATCTTCTTTTTTGCTTAAATTAATCTGATTGGGTTTATGGCTACTCTGACTGTGTCAGAACTGTGTGTGAAAATAGTATGGTTTATGCTTTCCTTCTGGGAGTCTGGATTATTGACACATGCTAGGCAGAGAGTGCCTGATGCCCTGTCTCCTATACAAACCCTGGGCATGGAGTCTCTAATGAGCTTCCTTGGTGGACAACATTTCACATGTACTGTCACAGTTCAAGAGAGGAATTAAGAATGTCCCGTGTGACTTCACTGGGAGGAACTCTTGGAAGCTAGTGCCTGGGCTCCTCTGAACTATGATCCATGTACCTCTTCTCCTTTGTGATTTGGTTTTTTGTCTTTTCACTGTCAAACCTTAGCTGTGAGTACAACTATGTGCTAAGTCCTGTGAGTCCTACTAGCAAATTACTGGAATTGAGGATGGTCTTGGGACCTCAAACACAGGAAGCCCAACATTCAGCCCCTGGGGCTGGTCACACTTGGGGCTTTGTCAGAGGGGAAGATGAGTGGAATGGCTATGGGGAATGACAACAATGTCCACCAGACATATCAATACTTCTTGGACAGTATCAATCATTGCAACAGTTAATGGATTCCACAGACACAGACGTGTCTGTGGAAAACATCTGTAGGTTTTTTGAAACTTGCAACCAGAGTTTCCTGACTCATCATAAAGGTAATAAAGATATGTATTATAATTGGAGGTCAAAGGAGATCAAACCAGTCAATCCTAAAGGAAACCAATCCTGAATATTCATTAGAAGGCCTGATGCTGAAGTTGAAACGACAATGCTTTGGCTACCTGATGCAAAGACTCATTAGAAAAGACCTTGATGCTGGAAAAGATTGAAGGCAGGAGAAGAGGATGACAGAGGATGAGATGGTTGGATGGCATCACCGACTCAATGGACATGAGTTTGAGCAAGCTCAGGGAGATGGTGAAGGACAGGGAAGCCTGACATGCTGCAGTCCATGGAGTTGCAAAGAGTTGGACAAAACTGAGTGATTGAACAGCAATAACAAATCATAATTGGAACACAATCTAAATTGCAAGGAATCTTAACTGATAATCTCATTCAAATCCACCCTCTTCCTTGACCTTTTAGCCAATGGAAAGAGAGGCCATAACATCATGGAAAGTTAGGAGAAAATTACAAATACCAGTGACAGGACAACCAGGACATTGCCCCATCACAGGCAGGTTTGCACTCTGAAGAAGGGTAGATGCCCCCATGCTTGGAAACATGGAGATGCAGTGGGTAGTCTTAAGATCCAGGGACTTTCCATGTGGCACAGTGGTAAGGAATCCACCTGCTAATGCAGGATGCACAAGAGATGCAGGTTCAACCCCTGGGTCGGGAGGATGCCCTGGAGGAGGAAATGGCACCCCACTCCAGTACTCTTGCCCGGAAAATTCCATGGACAGAGAAGCCTGGCGGGCTATAGGCCATGGGGTCACAAAGAGTCGGACACAACTGAACACACATGCATGCACGCACCTAAGATCAAGGGAGTTCCTGATCACTGAAATTGGCTGCAATGGTTCAGTTGGAAACCTGGTGTAATGATTAGCCAAATCCATTTCACCTGCCTTCACTAATCAAGGTTGTTTTAAGACCTGAACGTTCCCCAAGCTGCACGTAGCTAAACAACAAGGTGTTTGCCAGAGCAATTTTCTAGGAACCTGGAATCCACTGTGTCTAGTTGGAGCTGAGCTTGTTAAGACTGGATGAGACAGACCACTGACCCTCCAACTGATACTCACTGCGTGAGTATCCGCTAGGTGACCTTTGGACTTGCAGATGCCCACAGCCTAGTAATTCCTATGCTGAACGACCACCACACCTGTTTCTCATCAGCTTGCCCCAAGCTCTCAACACTCCTCACCCCTCAGAGCACCCTCCAGAAGGCAGTCTGAGTTTTTTTGTCTTGTCTTCTCCTCTAGCTACCTTTGTGAATATCCCGTGATTTTATGTCTCAGGGTTTCGGATTGGTGTGTAGGGGTCAGAAAAACTGGCTTGGTAGCGAGATGGAATGGTTGATTCTCTCGTCACAGAATGAGCGGGGAAATGACTCACAAGTCTGTTTTCATTCTCGTGTTTTCTGCCTCTGCGTAGCCACATGGGCTATGTCCATATGAGGAGAAGACACTAGAAAGGACAATAAATAATAGAACATCCAAGTATTTGCTACAGTGTCGGTGGCACCTACGATGGCCAAACATGTGAACACAGATACAGCTAAAGACAACCTTGCTGGAGGATTCTGGGCTTTCTAAGCACTCTGCCTCCTCTAATCTCTTGCGATCATTTTCCCATTTTAATCTTTCAGTGATCCCAGTCTTGGGTTGGGAAAGAGAGAGAAGAAAGTAAAAGGCATGATAAATGCCCTATAGGAGCCTGCATGTAGCTGGGGACAGAAACTACCAGCAGCAAACCCTTGACTTCTGAACTGTATATGCAGTAGAAGTGGGGAAACGGGGGTGGTCAGTGTGGGTTGAAGAGACCAGGGAGGCTTCCTGAGGTTTCCAGTCTGTGAACAGGTCTTGGGAGAAGAGTGAACTTTAAATTGATGCAGGAGGGATAAGAACTGAGGCACAGCGCCGAGATGAAGTCGGGAGACCAGAGGAGGGTTTGGGTGGGAGGAAAGCAGGCCCCCTGGCCATTGAGTAAAATGGAGCAAAGAGTTGGAGGCGGCTGAGGGCTGCCAGCCTTCGGCAGCTGATGCGGGCTCTCGGGCACTGGCGTGGCAGGGTTTAGCCAAGCTGCACAGGGAACCTGGAGAGCAGGAGACCGACGTAGAGACCCACCCCACTCCCTCCCCAGGCGCAGAGGTCCAGGGCTGAAGGCTCAGCGGAGGAAAATTCTGTCAGGACTGAGAAGATGGACAGATTGGAGAAGGCTGCGTGAAGGCAGCAAGGGCAGAGCTCCGTGATTAAGCACAGAGTAGGCAGCAGCGACCAGGATTCCCCGCAGCAGGCGTGAGCGCACTCAGCCCCTGCCTGCCCCTCGCACTGACGCCTGCCCTGGCGCCCCGAGGCAGTCAGGAGAGGGCTGGGCAGGGTTGCCCCTGGGTTCTTGGCAGTGTTCTGAGGTCTGTCTCCCCTCCTCTTCCTCTCTCTTGCCCTCCTTTGTTCCCTTCTTCCTCTTCTCACTTTCTGGCTTCCAGGCAAAAAGCAGCCAGAGAGTCCCAGGTTCTTGGAGGACAGACCCACCCAGTGGCTGGGCCCAGAAATGTCAGGAAAATGCCGGAACACCTCTGCCTGCTTCTCCCGCCAGCCTGGCTGCAGCTGCCTCACTCCCAGCATGCTAAGTCGTGCGTCGTCGCTGCAGTCATGTCTGCCTCTTTGCGACCCTGTGGACTATATAGCCCGCCAGGCTCCTCTGTCTACGGGATTCTCCAGGCAAGAATACGGGAGTGGGTTGCCATGCCCTCCTCCAGGGGATCTTCCCAACCCAGGGGTCAAACTCGTGTCTCTTGCACCTCCTGCACTGGCAGACGGGTTCTTTACTACTAGTGACACCTGGGAAGCCTTTACTTCTAGTGACACCTGCCCAAAGAAGGGGGTCCAATGACAAGGGTGTCCCTCTTTCTCTCGGACTCCCCAGGCTGCTACCAACAGCTTAAGGGGAGAAGGGACTTGGTAGCATTTGCAACAAGAAGGGCATCAGTTCACTAGAAAGGGCGGCTTCTGTTTCACAGGGACCGCGTGTGCGCAAGGAGCAGCCAGTACAACCCTCGGTCAGTCTTGGTGTGTCTCCTCAGACGGACAGCGAGTGTGCATGTGCACACACGTACACACATGCACGGGAGCTCACCTAACATTAGAAAAAAGTCTTTCTCAGCCCTAATGGGTAGGAACGGACGTTGGGAGCTCTTCACTGTAAACCACTTCACTGACCCATAGTCAAACTCAACAAATTAATCCTGGTGCCTGAGAAATCCTGCTAAATGAGAGAGGGGAGGGGAGGGGAGAGGAAGAGGGTGAGGGACAGGGAGATAGAGGGAGGGAGGAAGGAGGGAGGTAGAGGAGAGAGGGGAGGGGAAGAAGAAGGGGAGAGGGAAGGAGAGGGGAAAGAAGGAGAGAGGGAGGGGGAAGGAAAGAGGAGGAAGAGGGAAAGAAGGGGAGAGAGAGAGAGATTGTTCTACCAATTCCTCAGGGAACTGAGATCCCACGAGCCACGACCAGCCAAAAAATTTTTTTAAATACATAGGCTGAGATTTCTAAACCCTCTTTTTTGGACAGCCGTCCTCCACATCACCACCCCCACCCCCACCCCCACCCAAAAGAAAACCTTCTCCTACTTCACACACTACTCTACACACTAGAGATGCCCCAGAAACCCTATACAAGGAGATGTGGATTTTCTCGGAGAAACCTCTAAACCGCCAGTGGTCCCAACCCTTGATTCGATGCATTAGCAGTTTGGTGTGTATCCCTCTGTATCTTTCTCTGAACTAACACAAACATATGTAAACATTCATCAAGAACTTTAGATCTAAAAATTGAGTTATTACTATGCTTGTTTTTCAGTAACTCGCATCTTTAACATTGTACTTTGGACATTCCTTCCACCCAATACATGTGGATCTCTTTTAAATGGCTACGCACACCCACACACTTAATCCATATCTATTTTGCTAACACAGAGGTATGTACTGTTATACACACTCATTCCCAAGGCTATTCATCCTGGCACTGCCCCAAGTCTACCAAACATGAGGTTACTGCTGTGTGGTTTCTCCTTCACAACCGCTTTCAAAACCTCACTGGTTGGACTCTCAGAGGTGGTGGAAACCATTCCACTTGTGAGTCTGAACAGGCTACTCTTGAATCTCCCTAGCCTTCACCAGAACTTGCAGAAGTAAAAACTTTAGCCTGGGAACATGGAGCAGTCTCAGGGCCAGGCAAACACATTTGAAAGCTGCTATAGTAATGAAGGGCTTCCCTGGGGGCTCAGCAATAAAGAATCCACCTGCAATGCAGGAAATGCTAGTTCAATCCCTGGGTTGGGAGGATCCCCTGGAGAAAGAAATGGCAATCCACTCCAGTACTCTTACCTGGGAAATCCCATGGACAAAGGAACCTGGCAGCGTACAGTGCAGCATGGGATCGAAACAGAGTTGGACATAACTTAGCGACTAAACCACCATTACCACCACACGGTGATGGGAGGGGGATGAGGAAATTGGCCGCCCTGCAAGAAGCAAAGGGAATCCTGGAGCAGCAGCAGACCCCCAAGCCTAGGGCTTAGCATCTGGGTTCTAGCCCCAGCCCTGAGATTAACTCACTGTGGGACAAGCCTTTCCCCTCCCTTGGCCTCTTCCATTAAATGATGTCCCCAACGTCCTTCCAGCAGAAACCCTGAGCTTGGTCAGAGAACCTCGCTACTCACTTTGTATTGGGAGCTCCCTCTCACATCAGTCTCTTCTGGGACTCTGCTCCTTGCACTGTCAGGGTGAAGAGGCACTGGGAGGGAGTTGGTGATGCCAGAGCAGAGGCTGGGCCTGCCCAGAGAGGCTGCCCTGGAGGCCAGAACCAGACGAGGGTTTCCAGGCCTGGATAGAGCCTCTTCACCTCCTCCTTAGGCCAAACGTGCCCTTGCGTGCTTTGGAACCAAGCTGCACAGTGATTACACCTGGTGACACCAAGTACTTTTTCTCCTTAATTTCCAAAGAAAACCATGTCATTTTCAGCAAGCTCTGAGCACTTCCTATCTCTCTAAATGAGTACTGTTTGATCTTCTCTGTTGACCTGTGGGCCTCTTAAGAGCAACATCTACTATTGACTCATCTCTATATCCCCAGGGTCTAGATGACTCCTGAGATACACTAAGTGTACCATAAACATTTCTGCCTTACTAATTGATTCTGACTGCAAATGTAATACACTCATGTTGTTAAAAAGTCCCAACAACACATAAATAAACTTAGTGAGTGGAAAGTTTTCCCAAACTGTTCCATCAATAACCATTACTAACAGTTTGGCAACAAACATTCTTTCATACTAGGTTTTTGCAACCCTGCACTATTCGCATTTGGAGCTGAATAATTCTTTGCTGTCAGATGATCAGCAGTGTATCTAGCCTCTACCCAGAAGATGCCAGTAGCATCCCCTCAGTTGTGACGACCAAAAACATCTCCAGACATTGCCAAATATGCTGGGGATGGGAAGCAAAATTACCCCTCCCTGAGATCTACTGTTCTATACATGTGCGAGAGAAAACAAGCCAGAGTAATGGTGCAGAGAAAGGGACAGATAGACATAGGTAGGTTGTTGTTTAGTCTCTAAGTCTTATCCGACTCTTTTTGACCCCGTAGACTGTCGCCCACCAGGCTCCTCTGTCTGTGGAATTTCCCAAGCAAGAATACTGGCGTGGGTTGCTGTCTTGCTGATCCCTGAACCCAGGTAGGATAGGCAAAGCTGGAAGAAAATGCAAGGAGCCACAGGAACTGCAGACATGCTTTATTTGCTATTGGCTGGCACTGCAGCCAGAGATTTTCCAGACAGGCTTATATAGGTATTCATGAACAAAGGTGGCAGTTTCCCAAGCTATTACATACTGATATGTGTGTGCATTGCTATAGATGAGCTCAGTTGTTATATAACCATGCAAAGTCATTGTTTACAGGAAGTGGGGAGAGAGAGCCTGACCATCACCATCTTAGCCAATGACTAGTTCTCTAGATGCCACTCCTTCAGAGGCTTTCGCCCCACAGACTGCGCAATTTCCATCTTCTGTGGCATCGTTTTAGTGACTAAAGGAACCCTGTGAACCCACATTCCACAACAGCAGTAGAGGCTACAGCAACAAAATACTAGGGTGCAAGCTACACCCTCAATACACAGCAAAACCCAGTACCAGGTACTGGACAGATTGGCCCACCGTTCTTATAATGGGTCTCCAGGAAGACACTCTATCTTATGAATTTCCTGTCATGTACTCTAAAGCTATTGTAAAATTTTTATGATTATCTGGATATATGCACAACATTCTGTACCTAGAAATACACGCCTTCCACCCTGTGTAACAGTTAATAAATCTAGGCCATTCAGTTCTATAAGACTGTGATCCTCATTTGGTAAACTTCTTCACCCAACAGAATTAAGGCCTGATGTGATGTGTGTAATTCAAAGCAAGGGCAGTATGCAAGCCAAGTGCAGTCACTTGTATTTCAGTAACTATAGCTGCCCCTTGGGGCCAAAACAAGGCTAGTGGAGTGTACCAGCAGAGGGTGATTTCACTCGGTACCATGCACAGACTGTATTGTGGGAGGGTCACACATACTGAGGCAGGCAGGTACCGCTGGCCTTAAGTGCACCCAGTCCAATTCCTGGGCAGGTACCCATACAGCCCACATACCCACAGGGTTCCATGAGGGACAGGGATTATACTACTGGCCTCTTGATATGTATAATTAAGGCTAACGTTAGCTCAGAGGGATGGGAGGGGGGTTCAATCTGCGGGCTCAGGACCATTCTTCTCTGCACAAAGGGTACAGTTTCCTGTAATTCAACACTTACTGTGGGCAACCAGGAAAACCCACCCCACATGACATGTTCTCCCCAGGGGCGAGGCATATTCCACCACTTCTTCACATCTTGTACAATCAGGCGCTTTGCCTCATTCTATTCGATGCTCTTCTTTTCTGACCAGAAGGTGTTTCATTTCCAGGTCCAGATAATCAATGTCATAGGCTGAATATGCCAGGGAAGCCCTGTGTTCAGTGCAGACCCAACATGCCAACACATTTTGTACCATCGCATAAGTGGGTACCCTACACATCTACAATTATACTGATCAAGACACACCTACGAGCAGAAAGACAAAGAGGTCAAAGGCACCAACATAGACAATTCCTTCCCATCTAACAAAATGCATGCAAGCTTTGTGTCTTGGGAGAGAACTGTTCCTGGTACCAGGGGTTTACTCGGCTTCGTATACCACACTTTGTTTGCCTGATTGCTCAAATCCTATGATTCTATATGAAGCATAACAGGAGAACTCATAAGGAGCCACAGAGAGAGCATGAAGGCATCCTTCACCACTAAGGTGGCCCCCTGTGGTCCTAGCCAGCTGACTTGGCCATGAAGGGGCCAGGCACCCATCACCCATAGTACTACCTGGAACTCATGTTCCAGTCCTTGTCCCCATGGGGCTGGAAAAGCCATCTACCACATATGGGGCGCTTTTATCTTCCATGGCCAAGTCCAGTCCACCATCTGCCCTAGTGAAATCCCTGTCGGAGCCGGCAGCAGGTATTACCTCGGGTTCCATATCTAGGTTTTAACAAAATGTCTGTTGTCGTTACTTGCAATTGTGTAGGTTCAGCGGCACAATGTAGGAGAGCCTCCAGAGGGGCAACTTCACCCCTGAAGGGTTTCTCATTAAGGACCCATAAAATCTCCCATAGGTGTCAGGCCCAACCCTTCAAAGAGGGGGAATCAATAAACATCCATAAGCTCTGTTTTAGCAAGCCATTATATCACTCAGTCATACCTACTGCTTGTGGGTGGCATGGTCATGAAATATCTATCGTATCCCCAGTCTACGAGCCCATTCCCAAACCTTCCCAGTGAAATGGGTACCTGGATCACTTTCTGTTATCAGAGGTTGGCCATATAGGACCATCAGGCAATCAAATGCCTTAAGCGTATAGCGTTGATCCATGGCCCTGCATGGTCAGGCAAAAATCAAACCTGTGCCTCTGTCTACAGTTGTTAGTGCAAAGCTAGGGTTATCTGATCCTGGCAGAGGCCCTGTGAAAGCCACTTGCCACCGAGTCAAGGGAACCCTTTCTCTTACCACTTGTCCACCAGTGGCTGCCAATCTACAGGGACAGAGGTCCTCCTGGGCACATGCGGGGCAGTCAGGCAAGCATCTGCTATCTCTTCCCATGAGATGGGGAGATCCCATCTTTTAGCGACCACTCACATGGTTTTCATCCCTGCATAATGCAGCCAACCAGAGCAGCCAGCCCACTGCCTCACCAGGCAGGGCTGGTTCCACCCATGGGACACGCACAAGCCTGTCAGCTTCATCTTCCCCCAGGCTTGCCATAGGCAAACTCCCAGTCTCATGTGCCACAATTATGCCTTTCTCATGCCCTCCGTTCCATAGGTTCTGCCACGTGGCTTGTCCCACAGGGGTCGATGTCCTGCTAGCCACTGCTGTGCTTTCCATGTGTTGATCCATAAGTTTAGACCTCTATATACTGCTGTCTGTACAAATAGTAAAGGGTGTTACTTTGTTCTTTGCTACCACCTAGACAGTTCACAGTTGGCCCACTGGCTGTTTTGGCCCAATCCTGAGTCAAACCATATTTGCATCTGTGGCAGACTGGATAGTAAAGGCCATCCAGGAGGAAGTCTGGCCTCTGCTGGACCCATCAGTGTACCAGGCTCGAACATCTGTTGAAGGTTTATATCCTTTAAATGGCAAGGGTTCCAGTTCCATTCCATTATTGTCAGAGTGTCTCCCAAGACCAACAGCAGGTGTTTCTTCTGTAAATGTAACAGGCCCTAGATTATGCTGCAACTCTAGTGACAAAGGATGGGCAGACAAGGAGCTCCTTTGTTCTAGGTATGCTCCCCACTTAGCCAAAGCTGAGGTTTGTGCTACCCCCATCCTGGGAGATGATACCCAAGACCGTAGCCAGCCCATTATAGGGAACATTGCTTTGATATGTACCAGAGCCTTCCTCATTTTTGCTTCTGTGGACAATAAAGTGTTATAGTTGCTTCTCCACTGAGGAATACCTCATTTCTACTCTTTTCCACAATTGAGACCAAAACCCCAAAGGGGTGCATAACCACTCTTGCCATTGCCACCAGCTCCATCCAAACCCTTCATGAGTGATGTGGTCTTCTAATTCAAAGGGCTTGGTTGGACCCACAACCTGCAATGCTTGGGGCTGCTGCACTGCTCACTCAGTGGCCTGGAATTCTTATTCTATGATATCCAACAATTCCCAGGCCACCCTCTTCTTCATAAGTGAGTATAAGGGGCATGCCACTTGGATCAGGTAAGGAATAAATGCCCTCCAGTATCCTAAAAGTCCAACATAGGCCTGCAATTGAGTCATGGTGGTAGATTGCAGGAACATTTGTATTTTGTCAATTACTGCTTCCAGTATCACTTTGGTCTTAACCAACCAGACAACTCCCAAGAACTTGAGAGATGATCCTGGCCCTTGGATTTTTGCAGTATTCACAGCCCACCCACATGATTTCAAATGCTTAAAAAGCTCTGGTACACACTATTCTAAATCTTCAAGAGAATCGGGTTAGTAGCACATCAGCAAATAATGGAACAATTTCTCTGATGTTGGGTGCTTCTATTTTGCCAGGTCTTCCACAACCAGCCCATGACATACAGTTGGGCTCTGTAGGTATCCTTGGGGAAGGACCCTCCCATGTAAATGTAAATTGATATTGGCTCTGATCAGGTAGACCTATAGGAGAAAATCATTAACTAAGTCTGCCACATAGTGATAGGTGCCCAACGCTGCGGTCAATTGGTCCATCGAAGTCGCAGACTGATGGTATGGCAGCATGCAAGAGCAGCGTGACTTTGCTGAGTTCTCTGTAGCCCACTATCATCCGCCACGAGCCATCAGCCTTCTGAACAAGCCACACTGGGGAGTTAGACTATGAACGAGCTGTACAATGCCCACTTTGCCAGCTTGGCAATGGTGTCAACTATCTCCTCGTGGCAACTATCTCCTCATGCCCCCTGGTAGACGGTACTGTCTCACAGCTGTCACCCTCCAAGGTGTCAGTAGTAACTGTGGGGAATGCTTCAAATATCCCCTTACAGCAGCCTTCACCACATGCACTTGGAGACAAAATTCCCTTTCAGAGGTTTGCAGCTTTAGACCTTGCAGAACATTTATCCCCAAAATACATTCTGGGATCAGAGATACATCCACAGTATACATCAGCACAGAGAGCCATTCGATCTCTTAAAGGCAGGTACACAGACTTTACCTTAACTTGGCCACCATAGCCATCAACGTGTGCACTGGGGCCTAGAAACTGTTCTGGCTTACTGTAAATACGGCTGCATTGGGCACCGCTGTCAACCAGAGCCATTGTCTTCTGTACATTAGCCTGTGACCAGCAAGTTTCAAGCTCTACACGGGGCCTCTGGTCCCCACTTAGGTCCTTTGGGTGGACACCTTGGCCTGAGCCCTATTCAAGCTGAAAGAGGGCATCTGAGGATACACCTTTTGAGGCCACATAGTCCTCCAGGTAGATGGTCTGTTTCTCCTCCTGTGGGCGCTTCCCACATGTAGTAAACTGCTGCTCTGGCCTCAGTCACCTCATAGCTCTAGGATGTAGTTTGGGTTGTTTCTCCATCTTGGTTTTATCGACTCCCACTGTCAGCAATCGGCCCACATCTGCACCCACGTACCCAGCTGGGTCCTTTACCAGTTTGGCCCCCCTTTGGGGTCTTCACACTTCTAATCCCCTTTGCCTGCCACCCTCCCTCTACTTCTCCAAAGATGCCACCACTGAGGTCACTTCCTAGATGGGATGGCCCACACAGGGCACAAGAATAGCAGTTGACCTGAAGGAGGCAGATGGGACATTGTTCAAAATGGCATCTCGCATGCCACCAGTGAAATGCTTTACATCTGGGCCCCGAGTATTAAAGTTAAGCATAGACTGTTTCATTCCTAACTATCTCACAACCTGAGTTAACTCAGCAAAGGTATGCCACTTACTTGCAGTATCCAGGAGTTGTCGCTCATTCGTCCATACAGCGTGGATGACAACATTAATCCATTCCATCAGGGAGTATGTTCGGCTAGGCGCCCCCTGCAGGTGTCACCTAATGTTCTGTAACCTTTGTTTCAACCAGGGGTTAGTGGTTATAGATGCCAACTGTTCCATCTCATTTCTGGTGCAAATAATACCATCCACCCCTGTGGCAAGCTGCCAAGGGTTCCCCTTGCTGCTGTAGAAGTTGCTTACCAGGTCAGCCAACTCTGCCTCGATACATGGCCAGTAAGTTGTGAGCTCAGTCACACACACACTGGGAGCCCTTTGGGGATGCCCCACACCCGGACTATAGGCTGCTGGTGTTTCATCTTCTGATGCATGACGGGTCTCGCTAACAAGCAGGGACCCACAGTATTATAATGTTCATCATCACTGTCCCGTGTCGCCTCGCTATGGGAAACATTGGGTTCCTCAGGCCATGCATTTCCGGCTCTAATGTCCATATACGTTGCTCCAGTTCTTCCTCACGTTCCTGCACTTTGCAGACCTGTGCAGCATTGCATATGGCACCATCCACATTAGCTTCCAGGGAAGTTAAGAAAATCCTTCTCACTGTAACGGGTCAGAGCGTGCCACCTTGTCTGGCAAATGGGAACTTACCGCCTGTAACGCCTTATCAAGACTCTCCAGCGACCCATCCACCACCTCCCACTGGTGTGCTCCACTGGGGCCCACACCAAGAGGACTGAGGCCCCCGGGTACCACACACTCTGCAGTGGCCACTGACTTCCTCCATTCCTTGGAGCCCCAGGCTCCCCTACCTGCTGGGAATCCTGCCTACTAAGACAATTCTCTTGCTTATCACTGAACCCTGGGTAGGTAAGGCACAAGCTGGGAAGCTGGAAGGAAATGCTAGGAGCCACAGAAACTGCAGATATGCTTTATTCTCTAGTGCCTGGTGCAGCAGCCAGAGATGTTCCAGGAGGACTCACATAGGTATCCCTGAACAAAGGCGGCAGTGTCCCAAGCTGCTGCCTACTGAGGCATGTACGCATTGCCATAGAGGATCTCAGTTGTGATATAACCATGCAAAGTCATTGTGTACAGGAAGTGGGGCGAGAGAGGCTGACTGTCGCCATCTTAGCTAATCACTAGTTCTCTACAGTTGCTATTTCCTTCTCCAGGGGATCTTCCCAACCCAGGGATCAAACCCATGGCTCCTGCTTGCAGGCGGTTTCTTTACCACCGAGCCACCTGGGAAGCCCTAGACATAGGTACAGATACATATATGTAAGTGTGCTGTGGTGGTTCACTCAGTTATGTTCAGCTCTTCGCGACCCCATGGACTATAGCCTGCCAGGTTCCTCTGTCCATGGGGATTCTCCAGGCAAGTATACTGGAGTGGGTTGCCATGCCCTTCTCCAAGGGGATCTTCCCAACCCAGGAATTGAACTGGGGTCTCCTGCATTGCAGGCAGATTCTTTACCAGCTGAGCTACCAGAGAAGCCCATGTATGTAAAATAGTTGAACATGAGCTACAGTTCCTGTTCCTAATTCCCAGTCTTCTGTGGTCGTAGTCCATACATTCATTCTTCCCTTCATTTGCCAAATATTTATTGAGTACTTCCTATGTTCTAGGAATTTGCTCAGAGATAAAAAATAAAATACTAAACTAGAGCTAAAATTTTCACCATCACCCACTTCTTTGGGGATATTTTCATCCCCAAAACAAAGAGGGGGGTGGGAAAGAGTCATCCAGCCTGGGACAGTTACTCCTCGATTTCCCACCAGCTCTGATCAGCTCCTTCCCTGCTTTCTGCCCACAACCTCCATCTGACTGTCTGCCATACTGGGTTGGGAAATGAGAAAGGGGTAGAAAAGAGGAGAGAAAAAGGGAAAGATGTTGCCCATATCCTTGGCCTTCCTTGGAAAGGGACAGTTGGAATTACTGCCTTCCCAAAAGTCTAGGGCTCAGGGTCCTCTCAAGCCCCCCACACCCAGCACCACAGATGCCAGTTCCCTGCAAGAAATCCCTAAGCATTTTGTGAGGACCCCGCTCCCAAATGTACCTAATCCTAGTCTTGCTCAATTGGTCTCAGCCTTCACTGTTTACTTGGGCTGGTCTCTGAGCAGAATCTGTGACCGCCCTCAAATTAGGTAAGTGGCACAGCCTCTGGCTATTGACTGATGCAAAGATTACAGTTCCGCAAACAGGAGCATGTTAATTTTTAATTTCACTGTGTTGACTGCTGATCAGGCTTCCTCCTTGTCCTATAACCAATAATGACCTTGTCAGAAGAAACACACAATCCTTGCCCCACAGTAAAAGTCCACTCATCCGGTCTTCCTGGCACTAGCTGGGCTTTTTAAAGAGATTCCGTATTGATATGAACTTAGCCAACAGAGAAGTAAAGGGTTTCTTATGATGTGGGCAACCCTGGATCAACACAAGACCCAGATGAGCAGCATGGTTCTCTAAGGGTTAAAGAGAAATTCCCAGGGCAGGCCTTTGAGGTTTGGGCTTTGGGGCAAGGAAAGGACAGGGCCCTTCCTCTCACGAGGAGAGTGCTTCTTCCTATGAGCACCAGCTCATGATAAATCATCACCTACGAGACACACTCACACCCTGGAGCACAATTGTTCTCAGCAGTGACTTCACCACTGCCAGGAGACCAGAAACCAGCAGGGGACACGTCACCACCTCCTTACAGGGGCTCTGCTGTTTGCCCCGTCCCTTAGTTCACATCAACATCATGCTGTCTCTGGGAGGTCGTGGCCAGCATCCCATGGCGTGGAAAAGGAAACTAGGGAGAGTTGTCCTGCACAGGGTTCCACAGTTCATATCCTCATGGGGTCCGCTCATTTAGTGCGGAGACCTGCCAGAGAGCTTCCTCTTCCTCTCCTCCTTTTGCTTTTATGGAGCCAAAGTAGTTTCGGTCTGAAAACCATGATCAAGAAGAGCCACAGAAGCAATGTTTCTCACCTGAGATGGGGTGGATGCTTCGATTTTATGCCATTTGTCTACCTTGTTGCTCACTGCAGAGAAAACATTCTAACACTGTCCTCTGTGGCCTCAAGCCATTTCCCTGAGGTTGTTAGACTAAAAGAACCGAAAACCAGAGAAGTTAAAAATATGGTCAGAGCCTGAGTGAAACTGAACGTTAGTCAGAGGCCCACTGAGCAGGGATTCATTCAGTTGGTTACTTTAAATAATTCACTCCAGAAAAAGACTGCTTCAGTACGTGTGTGTGTGTGTGTGTGTGTGTGTGTGTGTGTAGATAGATATAGATATATATATCATTCAACTTCATTCACAGATGTTGGCAAGCGACTAAAAAGAGAAGGGAAACTTTGTTCAATGCTCAGAGATGAATGCACCAAATTATACAAGCCTCACAGAGTTTGAGGACTGGAAAGAGATAAGGAAATCAGTCATTAGAGCAAGTCAAGACTGGTAACTTGCTTCTGGGGAGCTACTTCTGAATTTCCTTAAATTTCATGGTCACCAGAGACATAATTCTTGGTGTGGTTGGAGAAGGAAAGGGTGGGGTTTACTGTGTTGTCATCTGCCTGCTTTCCCATCTCACAAGTCTCCCCACCACCTGTTCCAGCAGGAACACCAGCTTCAGGAGATTCTTCCCTGAAAAACTTTATCTGGTCTCGCCTGTTCGGGAAATGCTACACCTGGGAGTTTCAGTGTGCATCCACATATTAAATGCTGCTGCACTGAGGAGTCCTGGAATCAAGAAAACGTCACTGACTTTAAGTCTAATCCCCAGTCACTTTACGATGGTGTCAGGAAGGACACAGCTGCAAGGGACAGAAAAGCTTACACAAAGCTGAGATAAACAATCAGGACGTTGATATTTCACCAAGCGAATGTTTAGAGATGCGGGCAGGCTCTGGAGACATCCTCATGTTTTTCTACCCTGGCATCCTCAGTGCCAGCTTTCTCTGCAGGCAGTCATGAGATGGCCTGATACAGGGCAGAGAAAGAACAACCACCGTTTCCTCATGAGAAGAAATTTTCCCACAAGGCCCCTGGCATTCATTCCGGTCTCGTTGGCCACAGTCAGGTCACATGTTTTGAACTGTCAAAAGGAACAGACTTTCCCTCCGATCAGTCCCCCTCAGGATGGTGGTGGGTCAGCTTCCCTGTGAGCCAGAAGACATCTCTGAACAAAACTGGAGCTCTGTTGGAGGCCGAGGAGAAGGAGTGGGCTACCCACAGCATTTACTCCAAATGCATACTTCCTTTCACAACCAGTATCTGTGATGGTTCATCTTCTGGGTCACTTGAGTAGACACACTTTTGACCAAACGTTACCCTGGGTGTGGCTGAGAGGGTGTTTCTGGCTGAGCTAGAAGACTGTCAAGCATCCCCAGGGTAGATGAGCTCATCCATTCTCAGTTGAAGACCTGGGTAGAATGAAAAGGTGGAGTAAAAGTGAGTTCCTCCAGCCTGGATGCCTGAGCTGAGATATGGGTCTCCTTCCTCCAAACTCAGACTGAAATGCCATCTCTTCTTGAGAAGAGATGGCTCTCAGCCAGCTCTCTGCTGGCTCTCAGACTGGAACTTATCCTGTCTCTTGGGTCTCCAGCTTGCTGACTGCAGATCTGGAGACTTCTCAGCCCCCCATTCCTTATAATAAATCTCTTATACACGCATACTTACCAGTGGTTCTTTCTCTCTGGAGAATCCTAATACAACCTCTTTATGTCCCTTTGAACTGAGGCTTCTTTGTACACTTTGGAAAATGTGGGAAAGTTTTCCTGGATAGAGTTCAAATTCTCTCATATAGCATTCAAACCCCATGATGGTGTGTGTCCTGTCTAGTCCCTGTACCAGTCTCCTCTCCGGCAAACAAAATGCCCTTTCAGACTCCTGCGCTTTTGCTGTTCTCTCTTCTAGTTGCCCCATTACATCTTTCAAATGCCTATGCAGCTTTCCAGCATGGTTCAAACATCACATCCCTATGAATCCTTCAATGAACCTCTGCCTCCAACCCCTCAATCAGACAGGTTCCTAGCTCTGCCGCTTACTAACAGTGGAAACCTGGGCAAGTTATTTAACCTCCGTGTTCCAGTTCCCTTTCCAGAAAATGAGGATCCTACAAGTAGCTCCCTCACAGGATTAAGTGAGCCAGTACCTGCACTGCTTTGAACAGTACCTGTCATTCTTCTTTAAGACTTGGCACGAGTGATACGTGACTAGTGCTCAGCAGATGCTTGATGAGTGAGTGACTGTTCCTCAGACCCGAGAAACTGAAATTCCAATATGATGAAAAGAGTTTCACCACATCCCATTGAAAGGAAGTGCCAGAATTTGGAATCTGTGTCTCCTGACTTCAGAAATCAGGAGCTCTGCCTGACATCGAGAGTTTGCTTCCCACCATGTGACAGCCTTCCTGTATTCAACAAATCTTTATTGAATACCCCTGTGCCAGATGCTCTGCTGGGAGTCTGTGATGCAGAAGACAGAATCCCTGCCCTCAAGGCATCAGAGACCTTCCCCTGGACCAAAGCTTCGCTGACCTCCCAGCATCCCAGCTTCTGCCCCTCCCATCCATTCCTCTGGGCACCATTCAGAATGACTTCTTGGGCTTAAGTGCCCCAAAAGCCATGACCTCCTGGGAATAATGTATACACTCCTGGTCCATCACTGTGGTAATCCATCCAGAATCTAGCTTCATTTATCCACACAGACTTGTATCTGACCACTAGCCAGCTAATCCCTCCTACTGTGGGTCAAGACTTCTCACCAACCCACAAACCACACAGCAGACTTGTTTCCATGTCCACATCTTTGCTCATTGGGTGCCTCCCACCTGAGAAACTTTCTAATCTTCTCAACCTTTAACTGGTGTAATCTACTTCATTGCGTGCATGCTAAGTCATGTCCAATTCTTTGTGACTCTATGGACCGTAGCCCACCAGACTCCTCTGTCCAAGATTTCCCAGGGGGGTTGTCATTTCCTTCTCCTCCAGGGGATCTTCCCAACCCTGGAAACAAACTCTTGTCTCTTGCATCTCCTGCGTTGGTAGGCAGATTCTTTACCACTGCGCCACTTAGGAAGCCCATTCATCTACTTCATTTGCCTGCAGTAAAACAAAGTCACTTTTTTTTTCAGTGAAGCCCCTGGAGATCCTGCATGTTCCTATTAGAATTATATTTCCCTCTATGCTCTCCTAAATTTGTCTAAGAACCCCAAGAGCTTTCTAAGGATAAATGAAACAGTCAGTGTTTGTGTCTGCTTTTGCTTCTTATCCCCTCGTGCAGTTGAAGGATCACCCCTAAACCACCTTAGAACACCATCTGTCCCAACTCAGGACACAGGTTATAGCTCCTATCATTACATCTCTGCTGAGCTATGTCCTCGGATCTGGATTCTAGTGGCTTTCCACAGCCATCTGTGTTGAATCCACATCACGAACCAGACACTATAGACCTTGGAATGATTTTCTGCCAGTCAGTCAAAGGTCCTGGCCACTCCCATCAAATTCCCCTCACTTCCAAAGTCTGCAAAAGGAGGTTGTGCTCTGGCCCTTTCCCACCCAGAAGATTCCTGGGCCTTGGATGTGAATTGACCCAAGCTTCTTCAGGGTGCTGCAAACCAAGGAGGGAAATGGCTGCTGGTAAGCCACAAAAGACAAGTTCCCGTTTCACCTTCCTGTTAGGCCAGGAGGTGTCTGCTTATACTTACTAAACTGAGAGGCGCTATTTGAGGGACTCACCCTGAACCAAGGTGACCACTGTGTCCATCTTCTTGGAAGCATGCTGGCAGCTTCCCACTCCAAGCTGTTTTAGATTGTTCTTACCCAGTAACTTATTATATAACCATCTCATGGCTCATCCTTCAAGGCCCTGGAAAAGTCTAAAATAATGCCTCTCTTCTAAAATTCCTATATAGTCTTATAGTCTATATATAGTCCATATCTTTATTTATTTATTGAACAAATATTTATTGAACATCAACTATAAACCAGCCCCAGGCATTAGCGGTGCAAAATTAAGAGGGGCCACAGCCTCTGCCTCCAGAACCTACCAAACCATTGGATTTTATATCGGGCTGTGCTGGCCAGTGAGACAGTTGCCAAAGCCCTGTGCCCACAGTGATAATACCAGAAGGCCCACTCACTCTATGACAGTTAATCTAGCTGATGACAGATAAGATTGCAGCTTCAATCAAATTGCAGCCCAACTTCTGCCTTCCTGTAACATTACTGTTACATCTTTCACCCCCAGCGCCAGCCCATCAGCACCTGCTCCATTTGAAAGGACCATGAAAGAGGATCTCCTACCATCCTACAGAAGTATTTTTCAGTTGTAAGGCTGAAAGTATCTTAGCTGAGCATACCTGCAGAGGACTGGGTTGGATTTCTGAAAAGGATATAACCTGGGGTACTCCTTAAAAAACTTAGTTCAGTTCCACAAATGTTTATCTAGTAATTTCTATATGGCCTGATGAATACTCAGGTTCAGTAAACATTTTGGACCTTGCTTGTTTCTGTTAAGATCAACAATAATTCTAATCTACAAAGAGTTGTCATGTAAATGTAAATTTATCTTTGCATGAAGGATAAGTAAAATAAAAAGGAAGTCCTTGGTGTTAAGCGAGTTCAGTTCAGTTCAGTCGCTCAGTCGGGTCTGACTTTTTGTGACCCCCATCAATCGCAGCACGCCAGGCCTCCCTGTCCATCACCAACTCCCAGAGTTCACCCAAACTCATGTGTATTGAGTCGGTGATGCCATCCAGCCATCTCATCCTCTGCCATCCCCTTCTACTCCTGCCCCCAATCCCTCCCAGCATCAGAGTCTTTTCCAGTGAGTCAACTCTTCACATGAGGTGGCCAAAGTATTGGAGTTTCAGCTTTTAGCATCAGTCCTTCCAAAGAACACCCAGGACTGATCTCCTTTAAGATGGACTGGTTAGATCTCCCTGCAGTCCAAGGGACTCTCAAGAGTCTTCTCCAACACCACAGTTCAAAGCATCAGTTCTTTGGCGCTCAGCCTTCTTCACAGTCCAACTCTCACATCCATACATGACTACTGGAAAAACCATACCCTTGACTAGACAGACCTTTGTTGGCAAAGTAATATCTCTGCTTTTCAATATGCTATCTAGGTTGGTCATAACTTTCCTTCCAAGGAGTAAGCGCCTTTTAATTTCATGGCTGCACTCACCATCTGCAGTGATTTTGGAGCCCCAAAAAATAAAGTCTGACACTGTTTCCACTGTTTCCCCATCTATTTCCCATGAAGTGATGGGACCAGATGCCATGATCTTTGTTTTCTGAAAGTCGAGCTTTAAGCCAACTTTTTCACTCTCCTCTTTCATGTTCATCAAGAGGCTTTTTAGTTCCTCTTCACTTTCTGCCATAAGGTTGGTGTCATCTGCATATCTGAGGTTATTAATATTTCTCCTGGCAATCTTGATTCCAGCTGTGCTTCTTCCAGCCCAGCGTTTCTCATGATGTACTCTGCATATAAGTTAAATAAGCAAGGTGACAATATACAGCCTTGNACTTTTTCACTCTCCTCTTTCACTTTCATCAAGAGGCTTTTTAGTTCTTCTTCACTTTCTGCCATAAGGGCGGTGTCATCATGTCTGAGGTTATTGATATTTCTCCTGGCAATCTTGATTCCAGCTTGTGCTTCTTCCAGCCTAGCGTTTCTCATTAGGGAAAGTTTTTTGAGAAAGTGACATCCAAAGCAAGACCTAAAGGATAAGGAAAAGCTGCTGCTGCTGCTGCTAAGTCGCTTCAGTCGTGTCCAACTCTGTGCGACCCCATAGACGGCTGCCCACCAGGCTGCCCGGTCCCTGGGATTCTCCAGGCAAGAACACTGGAGTGGGTTGCCATTTCCTTCTCCAGAGCATGAAAGTGAAAAGTGAAAGTGAAGTCGCTCAGTTGAGTCCGACTCTTTGTGACCCCATGGACTGCAGCCTACCAGGCTCTTCCATCCATGGGATTTTCCAGGCAAGAGTACTGGAGTGGGGTGCCATCGCCATAGGAAAAGTTGAGGGATGAGTGTTTTAGTGGGAACAACAGAACAACATGCAGTTAGTTGTGTGTTGGTTTGTGTAACATCTAAAGAAGGCCAGTGTGGTGAATGGTGACAGAAGACATGAACAGAACAAAATGAGACTGGAGAGAAATTAAAACCAAATTATAACAGCCTTAAGAGAGAAGTCTGAATTTTATTCTGGGCATAATAGGAAATCACGAAAGGGTTTTAAGCAGAAAAGACACCATCTGAAGTATATTTTCTTGTTTTGTTTTCTTTTGATGTTTTGTTTTTAATTGACATTTTCATTGAGATCATTGTAGATTTACTTGCAGTTTTAAGAAATAATACAGAGAGAGCATGTGCTTAATCTAGTTTCCCCCAGTGATAATTTGTAAAATTGTAGTACCATGTAGCTACCAGTATATGAGCATTGACAAAAAACACCTTATTCAGAGTTCCCCAATTTTATCTACACTTATTTACACATATGAATTAAATTCTGTACAGTTTTATCACTTGTAGGTTCATGAACCCATCAACAATCAAGATTCTGAATAGTTCCAAAATTAGGAATCCCTCAAGTTTTAACCACACCCACCTCCCTCTTCCATCTTCCCATTCTCAACTTCTGGCAACCACTAATTTGTCCCCGATTTCTAAAAATTTGTCTTTTCACAATGCTGTATAATTGATCATACATTGTGTAACCTTTTTTTTCATTAATTTATTTTTGGTTGTGGTGGGCCTTTGTTGTTGCTCGCTCCGGCTTCCTTTAGTTGCAGTGAACGGGAGCTACTTTCTGGTTGCAGGGCATGAGTTTCTCATTGCGGTGGCTTTTCTCTTGTCATGGAGCTCAGGCTCTAGGTGTGGGGGCTTCAGTAGTTGCAGCTCATGGGCTCTAGAGTGGAGGCTCATCAGTTGTGGCGCACAGGCTTTGTTGCTCTGCAGCATGTGGGATCTTCCCAGACCAGGGATCAAATCAGGGCCCTTGCATCACAAGGCAATTCTCAACCACTGGACCACCAGGGAAGCCCATGTGCAACCTTTTATGATTGGCTTTTTTCCTTCAACGTTAGTTCCCTGGAGGTTGATCCAAGTTGTTGTGTATATAAATAGTTCGCTTGTTTTCATTGCTGTGTAGTAGTCTGTGGTTATGGGCATGAAGAAGTGAAGGTGTTTGTCCCTCAGTCATGTCCAACTCTTTGCAACCCCATGAACTATAGCCCTCCAGGCTTCTCTGTCCATGGAATTATCCAGGCAAGAACTGGAGTGAGTAGCCATTCTTTTCTCCAGGGGATCTTCCTGCCCCGGGGATCAAACCCAGTCTCCTGCATTGCAGGCAAATTCTTTACCATCTTGAGTCACCAGGGAAGCCCAGTTATGGGCATATCACAGTATAAAAATTTACCCTTGGAAGGGTATATGGGTTAATTCCATTTTCTGCTACTGCAAATAAAGTTGCTATGAACACTCATGTACAGATTTACATAAGAACATAAGTTTTCATTTCTCTGAGGTAAAAGCCCAAACATATAACTTCTGGTTTTATAATTGTATATTTATTTTATAAAAAAAACTGTCAAACTTTTCCAGAATAACTGTCTAATTTTACATTTCTACTAGCAATATAGAAATAATCCAATTTCTCTGCATCTCTGCCAGAATTTGATATTATTGCTATTTTTAATTTTAGCATTTCTGATAGATGTATAGTAGTAGCTTTCACTTTTCATTTGCATTTCTCTTGTGGCTAATCATACTGAATGTCATTTCACGTGTTTTTTTGCCATCTGTTTACCTTCTTTGGGGAAATGTCTGTTGATGCCTTTTCCCTATTTCCTAATTGAAGTGTTTATCTTTTTACTATTGAGTTTTCAGGGTTGTTTATATATTTTAGATAGTACTCTTTTCTTGCAAATGTGGTTTTGCAAATATTTTTCCTAATCTGTAGTGTGTCTTTGCATCCTCTTTACAGAATCTTTTGCAGAGCAAAAGTTTTTAATTTTGATGAAGCATGATTTATCAATTCATCCTTTATGGATTATACTAATAGTATTAAGTCTAAGAACTCTTTCCTTGGCTCTACATTCCCAAAATTTTCTTCTATATATATATTTTTTTAAGTTTCATACTTTAAGTTTTACCTTCAAGTCTAGAATTCATTTTTAGTTACTATTTTTATAAGATATGAAGTTTAAGGTTTTGTTTTGATTGTCTGTGTTCAGTTCCTCAGTCATTTTCGACTCTTTGTGACCCCATGGACTGTAGTCCACCAGCTTCTCTTTCCGTGGGACTTCCAGGCAAGAATACTGAGTGGATGGTCAATTGCTTGAGCACTGTTTGTGAAAAAGTGATCCTTCCTTTGTTGAATTGTTTTTGCACCTTGTCAAAATTTAGTTGGGCATACATGTGTGAATATATTTTGGGTTTCACTATTCTGTCAATTAATTTATCTATCTCTCCACCACTACCATACCCAACTTTTTTGCAGTAGCTAACTAGAAAAATGTGATTTTTAGTGGAGGGATCTTCCCACTTTACCCTTCTTTTTCAAGATTGTCTTAGTTATTCTGTGACATGTGTGAGACAATTTTTCATATAAATTTCAAAACGCACGCTAAGTTGCCTCAGTCATGTCTGACTCTTTGCGATCCCATGGACTATAGCCTTCAAGGCTCCTCTGTCTATGGGATTCTCCAGGCAAGAATATTGTTGCAGAATCGGTTACCATGCCCTCCTCCAGGGGATTTTCCCGACCCAAGGATCGAACCCACAGCTCTTATGTCTCCTGCATTGGCAGATGAGTTCTTTACCAGCTGAGCCCTGCATATTTCTACAAAAAAAAAATTGCCATGATTTTTATAAGACTTGTACTAAACCTACTGATCAGTTTGAGGAGAATTGACATCTTAACTATTTTGAGCCTTCCAACCCATGAGCATGGTATATCTCTTCATTTAATTGGGTGGTCTTTGATTTCTTTCATCACAAATTTCAGCATACAAATCCTGCACATGTTTTGCGAAGTAAATATATAAGTATTTCATTTTCTTTGGAATGACTGTAAATAGTATTGTTTTTAATTGTAGTTACTTTGTTGTTGATTTATAGAAATATGATTGCATTTTTCTGTTGTTCTTGTATCTTGTAACCTTGCTGAATTTATTAGTTCTAAAGAGATTTTTCTATTCCTTGGAATATTCTATGTAGACAATCATATCATCTGCAAGGAGAAATAGTTTGGTTTTCTTGAGAAATAGTTTTATATCTTCCTCTCCCGTATGTATGTCTTTTATTTCTTTTTCTTGACTTATTAAAATGGCTAGAGCTTCCAGTACTGTGTTCAATAAGAGTGGTGAGAGTGGACATGCTTACCTTTCTTCCAAAATTAGGAAGAAAGCATTGTTTTTCACCATTAAGTGTGATGTCAGCTAAGATTTTTATGCACTCTCTTTGTTAAGCTGAAGTAATTCTTCTCTATTCTTAACTAAGTACTGAATGAGTGAATTTTATTTTTACATAATTCTGATGCAATATATGGGGAGGAGAGCAAAATAAATGAGGTAGCCATTAAGATGACTATCACAGTGCACCAGGTGAGAGAGATGGTAGCCTAGACTAAGATGATGGTGGTGATATGGATTAGGAGATAAGAGGGCAGATTCAAGATATCCTTTGTTGTATAACCCATAGGACTTGCTGATGGATTGGGTGGTTAGAGTCAGAAATTGCATTTGGCTACAAATAACAGAAAACTCTGGGTTTCCAAGGTGGATCAGTACTAAAAGAATCTTCTGGCAATGCAAGAGAAGCAGGAAACATGGGTTTGATCCCTGGGACAGGAATATCCCCTGGAGAAGGAAATGGCAACCCACTCCAGTATTCTTGCCTGGGAAATCCATGGACAGGTAAGGTTGACAGGCTACAGTCCATGGGGTCACAAAAGAGTTGGACATGACTTAGCAACTAAACAACAACAAACAGAAAACTCTACTACAATGACTTAAGCAGAGGCTTCCCCCTCACCCCTGCCCTGCACAAAAAGAAGTCTGAAAGTAAGCAGTTCTATAAATCCCATCTGTGTCTCAGATCCTTTTATTCTTTGCTGTTTCATAATAACACATGACTTTGAACCATACAGTCACAAGATGGATGTGGTACTTCTAGGTACCACAGATAAATTCCAGTAAGAAAGATAGAGTTGCAAAATTTTTCTTTTAGTGACACTTTATTCAGAAAGTTAAGCACTTCCAGAAACATCCATCTATATTTCCTTAATCAAAACTATGTTACTGAAAAAAAAAAATCCTATGTCACTGACCACTCAATTGCAAGGGAAGCTAGGGAACTGATATTTTACTTTTAAGTCTCTAAAGTAGAGAAAAACAGGGAATAGCTAATTGCAATGGACACTAAGTGAGCCAATCCATAGTACCTACCACACTAAGGATGATGGAAATAAGGAAAAATGGATTACTTCCATATTTCTGGTTGACAGATTACATTACTGTTTACTAGGATGTATAAGAGTGGAACAGACATGGATTTTTAAGAGAAAGCAATAGTTCAACATTGGACATTTTGAGATTAAAATGTTTATGAAGCATCTAGAATGTCAAGCAACGATTACATACATGAAACTGAAATTTAGAAATGTCAATACTGAAGGTAATCTTGAAGTCACCAGGATACTGATGGTATTTAAAGCTGTTGAACTATATAAGATCACCTTGGAAGAAAAAAAATAGTTGTACACAGCTTTGAGGAACACCAATATTTAAGTATTGCTTTGGGAAAAGTGAACTCACAAAATAGACTGAGTAGCTAAAAAGTGAATAGAGAAACCACGAAAGAGGCATTAAAGGCATAAATGGAAATATCTGTTTCATGGAGAAGGTATTCTATAAAGTAGAATGCTACTGAGAGAAGACAAATAAGATAAAGAGAGAAACTTCTATTGAATTTAGCAGCATGAAAGTAGTTGATGATTGAATTAATTAAAACCGAGTTCAGAGTTAAGAAACAAAAAATCCATTTAAACCCCAAATAGGAGTCTTATTTTTCCCACACAACAAAAAGTCTGGATGTAAGCAGCTAAAGGTATTAGGAAGCCAATCATCAGAGCCTGCTGCTTTGTCATTCCCTTGGACTTTCTCTCATGACTGGAAAGTGGGTGTCATTGCTCTGGACTCATGTACAAAACAGCAGAAGAAAAGGAAAGGTGTGGTGCCAGCACCATATGCCCTTTACCAAGAGTAGAAAAACTTCCCCTTCCCTCAGAATTATTTTGCATCTCATTAGTCAGATCTATGTAACACAGTCATCCTGAACTTCAGGGGAAACTCCAGGAAGGTGAGAATTTATTTAATAAGTTGTCTAGCCTCTACAGTGAAAATGGACAAAAGAAAGAGCAGTTGAGAATGGATGCTTTAAGCAATCAAAAGTGCCTGCCATGATGACCTTGGCAACAACAGTTTTAATGGTATGAGATAGTGAGACTAAAACCAGATTACAGGGGATTGAAGAGTGAATGGGAGATGGTGAGGTAGCAAAATGCAATGGATAGAAATATTTTCTATTCATTTGGCCAGAAATTTACTTGTGAAGTGCTTCCCTGGTGGCTCAGGTGGTAAAGAATCTGCCTGCAAGCAGGAGACCTGAGTTTGATCCCTGGGTTGGGAAGATCTCTGGGTTTCAGAAGGGAACGGCTATCCACTCCAGTATTCTAGCCTGGAGAATTCCATGGACTGTATAGTCCAAGGAGTCACAAAGAGTTAGACGCAACTTTCACTTTCAGTGTAGTTGTGAAGAAGAGCAGAGAAGTAGGATGGTATCTAGATTGAGTTGTAAGGTCCAGGGATGTTTTTTACTTTGTATTATTGTTGTTGCTCTTAACACGAAGTAAAAAATTATGTTTGTAAAATGATGAGAATGATCATTGTGAAGAAAGGAAAGACAATTGATACAAAAGGAAAGACGGTGAAAAGAAAGACTTCAAAACATTCATGCTGGTAGGTTCTAGCCTGCTTATGACGTTTCCTTCCTGATAACCTGTCTATGGACTTTGGACTTGCTTAGTCACTTTCACAATTGTATCAACTTATTCCCTATAATAGATCACTTAAAATTCCCAATTCTGCTTCTAGGACTGAATCCTGACTGATACAGAATTTGATCCTCAAAAAGTCCTCGAAGAGGCAGTACAATTATGTACTAGTTTCTATGAAAGAAGATAGGAAGTGAAGGAAAGTTGCAAGGCTCAAGGTAGCCTGGAGTTAAAACTCCCCTCCAGATCCTCCCCACCACTCTAGGCAAAACACAGAACTTTCTCACCAGAAGAAAAAAATAGACATTAGGTTGATTACACCCAGCTCCAAGCCAGCTCAGCCTCTGGCCAATCTCCAGAACTCCTTGCCCCAGCCATTTAAGAGATAACTACTCCCAGCAACCTTGGAAAAGAACAGGCCCCCTTAAGACAGTAGCTTTCTACATACATGCCTATATATACTTACTCTTTTCTTAGATAAGTACAGCACCTCACTAATCTGACTGCTGCCCCTTCTCACCTCATTAAAGGTGATCTGTTCCTGCAGAGTGCCAGTCTTGTTCTTTTTCTGAACCTCGCCTACTCTAACTCCTGACCTTACATTTTTGGTGCTGAAACCCAGAGGTTAAGGTTCCTTCTCCTTCTCCACGGCCAGCTCTTTGGAGCGTGGAAGCCTGCCAAGCTCACTTTTCTGCCCGGGCTTTCAAGACCTCCTCGAGAGGACGCCCTGTGCCTTCGTGAGCAGTACAAGTCCTGTTTAAGGGCTTTATCTGTTTTCCACATACCCCGAGGAATATTGGCCCCTCTCTCTCTCTCTCTCTTCCTGCTTTCTCTACACTCTCTTTTTCGCAAGACCGACCAACTCCAGGACAGAGGCCTTTTGCCATTCAACCGCTTTACATGCAACACTCCATTCAAGCCGGCCCCTAAATTAAGGTAAGATCCAATCCAGACGGTTTTCTAGAGGTGCCCTAAAACTTAGTCCTCTCTGGGTCCCGGGGACCCCCAGCCTAAGGCCACTCTGAAGGCAACAGTGGGGGATGCTCCACCTCGACACAGAGCTCTCTTCTCATAACCCCTACTGTGACTAGGGGTGACGACTTGAGCTCCCCCTAGGAGCCTCTGCTTGCCTTTCAATTATGGGGTCTGGCCAATCTGTCCCAAAGGATTCCCCTCTGGCCTGTGTTCTCAAAAATCTCAAGCCACTCTCTCTCACTGAACTCAAAGCTAATCACTTAAAACAACTCTGTATACAGATCTGGCCTCATTACCAATTAGACAACCAAAACTGCTGGCCTGAGTTCAGGACTTTCAATTTCAATATTTTATCAGATCTCACTAACTTCCTCAAATAGAATGGCAAAGGGTCAGAGGTCCCATATGCCAAGCCTTTTGGGCCCTTCAGAGCAGACTTCCCTACGCAAAAACTGCTCCACCCATGAGGTCCTTCTATGCACCTTGCCTCCCAAACAAAAGGGCTCTTCTTCTTCAACTAACTGCAGGTCATAACCTTCTGCACCCCCAGAGTCTGACCCAGCAGACAAACCCCCTCTGTATCCACCACCCTGCCAACCCTCTCCTTCCCCCTCATCCAATTCCAAAACCTCTCCTGACTCCCCCTCCACCCCGCTACCCCATCTCCCTGATCCCCCTCCCCTCTTTCCTCCCCTCCTGCCACACCGTCATGTACCCAACATATGTTTCCTCTGAGAAAGGTGGCAGGACCAGAGGGCCCCACATGCCATTTTCATGGTCAGATATGAGCCAGATAGAAGAAAAGTTAGGATCATTTTCTGAAAATCCTACAGATACAGAAAAGAATTCCTGAGACTCTCCCAGGCCTATAACCTCATACGGAATGACACATATTATATCCTAAATGCCACTGTCATCCCAGATGAAAAAGACCATATCTGGCAAGTGGCGAAAGCCCATGCCCATCACTTACATAAACAAGACCAGGATAGCCCAGTTGCTGTTGGGGTGGTGCCTCAATTAGATCTCCACTGGACTTACCAGCCCAGTGACCCAGGTATCAGGAGACTCAATCATATGATTACTTGTCTTCTAGAAGGAATGAAGAAAAATACTCATATCCATGTCAGTTATGATAAAGTCAGAGAAATCACCCAAGGGGCAGACAAAAATCCAGCCTTATTCTTGGCACGCCTCATAGAGGCAGTCCGAAAGTATACCAACCTAGATATCACCACCCCTGCTGGGTTACTCTACCTTCATGTTCAGTTCATCAGCCAGTCCACCGCTGACATTAGACGCAAGCTTCGACAACTAGAGAAGGGCCGCGAGACCCTCCAAAGAGACCTTCTAGAAGGAGCCTTCAAGGTGTTCAATAATAGAGAGGAAGAAGCTAAGAGAGAAAAAGACCATGAGAGAAAAGCTAAATATGTCTTTTGGCGGCAGCAATTAAGGGAAGAGATCAGCCCGGCCCAGGTCATCCCAGACGGGGACTTAAGACCCTCCCCCGCCACACCCTGGACCCTGCTTCCGATGCAACCAGTCAGGACACTGGGCAAAGGCATGCCCAAACCCACGGCCCCCCCAAAAGCATGCACAACCTGTGGCCAGTGGAGACACTGGAAAATGGACTGCCCCCAGGGACGCCCTGATGCCCCTGGAGAGGTCCCCACCTCCCAGACCTGGAGAGTGGATGTCCACAGGGACACTCTGGCACCCCTGGGGAGATCCCCACTTGTCCCCAGAACCTCAGCCCAACACTACGAGAGTTGTTCCAATGATGGGGCCCACGTTGCAGCCCCCCAGCCCGTATCCCAGACACAAGCTCAGAACTTAGGGTAGATGGGATAGTGGCTGGGAAAAAGACCTCCTTTATAGTAGACACTGGAGCCGCTTTCTGTCTCTTAACTTCCTTCTCTGGCCCAACTCAAGACTCAGAACTCACAATCAAGGGGGTCTCTAGAGTTCCCCTAAGGCTAAAAATCAGCCCTCCATTATTACTCTGTCAATTTGGAAAATCAACCCTCATACCTTATTCCTCATAATGCCTAAGTGCCCCATGGCATTCCTAGGGAGAGACCTATTATCCAAATTGGGAGTCTTCGTTACCATATCTCCCCTTGATACCATCTATATTCTGCATGCAGATGGCACCTGGACCATCCCTATCCCTCACCCCTGACATTCCCTTGGATCTCCCCACCTTAGACCCCCAAGTCTGGGACACTGATCACCCATCCATAGCCAAAACAAACATCATCCCCCAGTCCACATTACCCTAAAAGACCCCTTGACTATAATCACCCAACAACAGTACTCTCTCTTTACCAGAGGCCCACAAGGGACTTAGGCCTGTCATAGACCATCTTCTTCAAGCCTCTATCTTAATTTCTACCCATTCACCACACAACACCCCTATTCTGGCAGTAAGAAAGGGACCAAACTCTTGGAGACTGGTCCAGGACCTGAGAAAAATCAATGAGGCTGTTATGCCGACATTCCCAGTAGTCCCTAATCCTTACACCCTTCTGTCTGCCATACCCCCTGCTGCAACCCACTTCACAGTATTAGATGTCAAAGACGCCTTTTTCACCATCCCCCTCCACCCCCTCTCCCAACCCCTTTTCACCTTCACCTGGCAAGACCCCAAGACTCACGTTTCCCAGCAACTAACATGGACGGTTCTCCCCCAGGGGTTCAGAGACAGCCCACACTTTTTGGACAGGCTTTACAAAAGGACCTACAGACCCTCATCCTAGCCCCGAGTCATCTCCTCCAATACATAGATGACCTCCTCCTTAGTAGGCCAACCTGAAAACTCTGCCTCCAACATACTGCCAAACTCCTTGGGGCCCTGGGATCCTGGGTTATTGGGTGTCCTGATCCAAGGCCCAAGAAGTACAGACAAACGTCACCTACCTGGGGCTCTCCATATCCCACCAACAGAGAACTATTCCCCCAGATAGAATCCAGGCCTTAATTAACTGTCCACTTCCAAAAACAAAAAGGGAGCTTCTGTCTATCCTCAGCCTCCTAAGCTTTTCCCATATCTGGATCCTTAACTTCTCCCTCATGCAAAGCGGCTCTATGAGGCAACTAAAGGATGTCTGGAGGAGCCCCTCTTTAACCCCTCCTCACTGGCCAGTCCTATTCGCCAGCTCACCCAGAGCCTCCTCCGATTGCCAACTCTCCACCTGCCAGATCACACCAGACCATTCTTTCTCTTTGCCCATTCCAACCAAGGACATGCCCCGGGACTTCTGTGTCAGCGGCCGGAGAGACCTGGGCTCCCACAGCCTGTCTGTCAAAACAGCTTGGCATGGTGACCAAGGCATGGCCTCCCTGCACACAGGCCGTGGCTGCTACCGCAGCCCTCGTACCCGAAGCAAATAAACTCTCTAGGCATGCCCCTTTAACAGTCTGTCCTTCACACACCTTCCGAGACTTACTATCACATCGGGCTTTCCTCTCCCATCCTCCCATACTCTTCCAGGGTACAGGTCCTACATGCCTTTCTCCTCGGCCCTCAGCTCTCATTCTCCCCCTACTCTCCCCTTAACCCTGCCAGCTTATTACCCATGTCCTCTACAACAGACCCCCTCCTGCATAGCTGCAGCCTAACAGTAGATCTTACCCAAAACCCCTTCTAACATTTAACAGATCAGCCCATCCTAGACCCAGACACCCCACACTGGTTTGTTGATGGCAGCTCTCAAAAATCCCCACCCTTCGCAGCAGATATGCCATCATCCAGGGGGACCTTGTCACAATCATGGAACCCAAACAATTGAAGCTTCACCTCTGCCACCTCACACCACCTCCCAATAGGCAGAACTGATAGCTTTGACTCTGGTTAAAAATCTAAGGGCTAACATCCACACAGACTCCAAATATGCCTATAACATACTTCACTCAAACATCCTAATATGGAGAGAAAGAGGTTTCCTAACCCAAAAGGGATCCCCCATTATTAATTCAGACCTGATCCACAAACTTCTAGAAGCAGCACTCTTACCAAACAAAGCCACCATCCTCCACTGTAGGGGACATCAGCCTACAACAATGCTGCAGACCAGAAGGCAAAAGAGAGAGCCCTGTCTCAACCCTCCCTCCAGTCCTCTGTAATCTGAGCTCTGACTCCATCTGACCCTCCCACCACCAGAAAAATCATCTCTTATCTACACTCACTCTTTCATCCCTCATCCAAGACACTCCAACAGTTCCTCTGTAACCACTTCCCCATATCCACTGCTGACCAACAATATTTAGATAACCTTACCCACTCTTGTCAAACATGTCAATGTATTAATTCCAATTCCAACCTTAAACCAACATCCTTACCAACCCATCAAATGCGAGGCAGCCTCCCAGCACAGGATTGGCAGATAGACTTTACTCATATGCCCCTAGTTCAGAGATTCAGATACCTCCTGGTCCTTGTGGACACTTTTTCGGGATGGGTAGAAACATTTCCCACTACAAACAAAAGAGCCCAGACTGTGGCCCAAATCCTCTTCAGAGAAATTATCCCCAGGTCTGGCCTGCCTTCATCCCTACAGGCTGATGTCCAAGGTCACCCAACAACTTGTCCAATTCTTACAGATACCCTGGAAATTTCACATTCCATATTATCCCCAGTCCTCAGGAAAGGTAGAAAGGATGAATAGAATAATCAAAGAAACTCTTACCAAATTAATCTGGATTGGACTAAACTGTTGCTGATTGTTCTTATCAGAGTGTGGGCTTTGCCCAGAAAGCCCTGGGGCTGAGCCCCTTTGAGGTGATGTACAGAAGGCCCATGCTCCCTCCTGGACTACCCCCTGAACCTCCTCCCGTACCAAGCTTCCTATACTCCCCTCTGCTGGCGGAACTCTGCGATGCCCTCAGGAAATACGTCAACCACAACTTGCCTGCCCCTGACCCCCAAGCCCCCTTGCCCCCTTTACAAATTGGGGACATGGTCTATCTGTCAGATAATCCCCAGGGTGACCTAACCCCAGAGTGGCAGGGACCATTCAAAATCATCCTGCTTACCCCAACTGCAGCTAAACTCGAAAAGGTCACCTCCTGGGTACACCTCTCTAGCCTAAAACGGGTCACTTCTGATCCTGTGCTGCCCTCCTTAACTGACCCCTATCAGGTCTCCCTCACAGGACCCACCTCCTTAAAATTCACCCGGCGACAACCTCTGTCAGCCATCCAAGAAGACGCTGAATGACCTGGACACTCATAACCTACAACTGTTCCTGCCCAACAGCTCCAACCCTGATATAACAGAAACATGCCTAGACAAAAGCCTGTAGTTAACTCTTATCACGTTATTGAAATAGACAACTCACTTTGCCTGAGATGTCAGCCTTAGACAGATTAGTACAACTTCAAGCCAAAAAAGAAAGAATTGAGGGCAAAGGGACCTTTTAAATCTTAAAGCAGAACACTGTGAGATCTCTGTCTGTCAGTAAAAAAGGTTTGTGGAAAGTGAAACCCAAGAAGAAAGTTCTATGTGTGGTACATTAAGAGAAAAAGAAGTGTGGCTTACAGATGGCTGTCCTATGAATGGGCAAATAAAGTGATGAATACAGAAAGTGTGGAAAAGGTTTGTGGTAAGTAGAAGAGTTTTGTGCATGATACAAGTTTCTTAAGACAGTAAACTGCCTTTGTCTTAAACTGCCTTTGCAAAAAAAAAAAAAACATATGTTTCTATCCTATTACCCACTGGAGACATTCCTTAAAGAAGAAGAGGTAAAACAAATAGTCTACTCTACCCCGAGGGAAAACTTTCCACAGAAAAAAACGAGCTGTCATAGCCCCCCTCCTGATTGGGACTGGCATAGCAGCAGCCCTGGACACCGAGATTGGGGGTATCTTGACCTCGGCCCATTTTAACTACAAACTGTCCCAAGAACTTAATGAGGATATGAAGCAAGTAGCAGAGCCCTTCGTTTCAGCCCAAAGGCAAATTAACTCATTGGTTTCTGTGGCCCTACAAAATAGGCGAGGCTGGACCTTCTCACCGCAGAAAAGGTAGGGACCTGCCTTTTTCTAGGGGAAGACTGCTGCTATTTGTTAATGAAATGGGCATAGTCCAGGGCAGAATCAAAGAACTTAGAGACAGAATTGAACGCTGCAAAAAAGGGTTACAAAACCTTTACACTCCCCAAAACCTGTTCCAACAAGCCCTCCCTTGGTTACTCCCTTTCTTGAGACCATTGGTACTTATCATTTTATTCCTCTTATTTGGACCCTGTCTCTTCAATCTCTGTCAAAGGTTTCTCCAGGAACGGATTCGGGCCATCTCTCGAGACCAAGTCAAGACTGTTCTTTTGCTTGAAACCCTGACAGCAAGAATAAAAATTCAACACTACAGGCCTTGGACTTCCTTCCTCCCAGACTACAAACCCCTGACCCTCATTTATCAGCATGAAGAAGCCCTGAACATTACCAGTGCCCTGAACATTACCAGTGCCATCTCTTTCTCTTTTTATATATATTCCTTAAGGTCTTGAATGAAGGAAAGTTGCATGGCTCAAGGTAGCCTGGAGTTAAAACTCCCCTCCAGATCCTCCCCACCACTCTAGGCAAAACACAGAACTTTCTCACCAGAAGAAAAAAATAGACATTAGGTTGATTACACCCAGCTCCAAGCCAGCCCAGCCTCTGGCCAATCTCCAGAACTCCTTGCCCCAGCCATTTAAGAGATAACTACTCCCAGCAACCTTGGAAAAGAACAGGCCCCCTTAAGACAGTAGCTTTCTACACACATGCCTATATATACTTATTCTTTTCTTAGATAAGTGCAGCAGTCACTAATCTGCTGACTGCTGCCCCTTCTCACCTCATTAAAGGTGATCTGTTCCTGTAGAGTGCCAGTCTTGTTCTTTTTCTGAACCTTGCCTATTCTAATTCCGGACCTTACAGGAGGTACATGACCTGGGGAAGTGAGTGAAGATTTCTGGAGTGAGATTTCACTTAAATTGAGTTTAAGGAGTTGTTAAGAATTGGTAAGACGAGGCAGGAGTGGAAGCAATGATGAGCTAGTGAACCAGCTCACTGGAGAAGAAAAAAAAGATTGATTTGTAACATTTGATAATTTCCTTGGTGTATATATTCCTGCTGCTGCTGCAGTTAAGTCATGTCCCACTCTTTGCGACCCCACGGACTGTAGCCTGCCAGGCTCCTCTGTCCATGGGACTTCCCAGGCAAGAATACTGAAGTGGGTAAGGCAGATTCTTCAATACTGAGCCACCCGGGAAGCCCCATATACACTTCTAGCATGGCCAATTTTAAGCTATCAACATGATGTCACATAAACATAGAGTTAGGAAGAGATGCACACAATTGGCTTTCACAAGTTAGGATGAGTACACAGCACTAAGTAGAAGGTGTGGGGGAAACAGCACGTGCAATAAAAAAATAAATACCAATTTTCTTTCTTGTACAAGACATTTTATCGTGGAGAAAAGATCCAGTGGACCCCTTCCCCCACCAGTTGTCACTGGAATTAAAGAACAATGCTCAGAAACAATAACTGCATGTTTTTGGCAGCATACCAATGATGAGCACTAAATGATTAATTCAACTGAGGAACTTCTAGACCTTGTCCTGTAAAAGCAGATGATATTATTTGTCTGAGATCAATGACAAGTAAGTGCAGAGGTGTGAGTCAAACCCTAAGTAGCCTAAAGAGGATGCTTTTCCTACTACAGAAATCTTCTTTACTACCACATCCTGTTATGATACTTGGAAAATCCTCACACCTCCATTAGTCTGGAATCAAATTTTTCAGAATTGTTTTTGTAAGGTGGAAAAGTCCACTTGGCTTTGAGGAATTTAAAAGCCAGTCTTTAGCCCATACACTGATGATTTTGACAGGGTGCCAATGCCATTCAATGGTGACAGAATAGTTTCTTCAACAAATAGTGCTGGGACATCTCAACATCCACGTGCAAAAGTACGAAGTTGGACCCCTACTTCACACCATATCAAAAAAATCAACTCAAAAATGGGTGGTGATGGATAATGAGCTAAACATCAAGATCCAAACCATAAATCTCTTACAAGAAAACATAGGAATAAATTGTCATGATCCTGGATTTAAGAATTGTTTCTTAAATATGACACCAAAAATAGGGGTAACAAAATAAAATATAGGTAAATTGAACTTCACCAAAATTAAAGACTTTTGTACATTGAAGAACATTACCAGTAAGGTGAAAAGAAAATCTGTTGAATGTTAGAAACATTTGCAATCATACATTGATAATGGTCTGGTATCCATAATATATAAAGAACTCATAAATCAACAGCAAAAAGAAAAAACTCAATTTAAAAGTGGGCAAAGGACTTGATTAGTTACCATGGAAATGCGAACCAAAACCACATCATCATCCCTAAGATAACTAGTGATTAGTTGTCTAATCACCACCCCCAGGGTAGCTATAATAGTTAAAAAACAAACAAACAGAAAATAAATGTTGACAAGCCTGCAGAGAAACTAGAACCTTCCTACATTGCTTATGGGAATGTAAAATGATTCAGCATTTTCGTGGAAAATCATTTGGTGATTCCTCAAAAAAGTTAAACATGGCATTGCTACCTGACCAAGCAATTCTACTGTTAAGTACATACCCAAAAGAATTAAAAATAAGAACTTAAATAAATACATGTTCATAGCATCAGTATTCATTTTAGCCAAAAATGTAACCAATATGAATGCCCATCAATAATTGAATGGATAAATAAACTGTGGCATAAGGACTTCCCTGATGGTCTGGTGGGTAAGACTCTGCACTTCCACTTGCAGGGGGCATGGGTTTGGTCCCTGGTTGGGGGAGTTCTGCGTGCTATTGGTGTACAAAAATAAATGAAATAAAGTAAACATGCAATGAAATATTAAGCCATAAAAAGAAATACTGATATATGCTATAACATAAATGAATCTCAAAAAATATTATGAAATGAATGAAAGTAAACACAAAAGGTCACATATTGTATGTTTCCATTTATGTGAAATATCCAAAATAGGTAAATCCACAGAGACAGAACATACATTTGTAGCTGCCAGCAGCTGTGAGTGAGGTGAATGGGAAGTAATAGTTTAGTGGGTATGGGTTTTCCTTTTGGGGTGATGAAAATGCTTTGGAACTAGAGGTGCTAGTTGCACAACACTAAATGTACTAAGTACAACTGGAATGTTCACTTGAAAATGGTTACTATTTTGTGACATGAATCTTACCTCAGTTTAAAAATAAGAAAGCCTTTAATCTATAATTGAGGTTCATGTTAAGCAAACAAAAAGATTGTCTCAAAGTTGCACTGATTTGCATTTTCTGTTAAGATCAAATGAATTTCATTTTGTGTTTTGGAATTGTTTTATTGGGTTTGAAAACTATATTACATGTGGCTTTCAATCCTAAACAAAACAGTAAGAAAGTTACAAGATTGGTGGTTTTGGGTTTTTCCTCAAGTGTTTTAAAACATTTTTGAGATTTTTTTAATAGTAAAAGGAAATCATATTTAGTACAGCTGGATCACTTCTACATAATTGGCTTTTCATCCTTGATCTGGGTTTAAACTGTTTACCCCCACTTTACTATTTAACCATTATCAGCTTCTTTAATTAAAAAGAAACAACCTCTAATCATTTATAAATTGCATGTCAAAGAAAATTTAAACGAAGAATAGGATCTGGGCAAAATAACATCTCTCTTTTTTTTCCCCAGTTTTTTTTTAATATAAATTTACTTATTTTAATTGGAGGCTAATTACTTTACAATATTGTATTGGTTTTGCCATACATTGACATTAAAAGCTGCTGCAACTAATCGTATGAGTTTCCAAGTTATTTTGTTGTTGTTTTCCATTTATTAAAAAGAATATTGAAGACCTACAGCATTTCTCTTGGTGTAGTTATCTGAATTCTTTTAAACAAGAGTAATTCTTTTAATAGTACTTTTCATTGATATGAAAAATAGAATTTTTAGCAGCTTATTTATGTCTATAAGCTATAAAAGTCAGATTCCTATTTAATCAAGCCTTTAGATACATCTATTTGAATAAAATACTTTCTTATTCTATTTAACTTTTAGTTGATTGAGTAAAAAATAGCATGGGAGGCAGTTTATGATATGCTTAAGAGAATGTACAAGTAAAATTATCAGTTTGTGTATCCATAAACAAAATTAGATTTAACTATTCAATTCCAAAAGATTGTTCTGCTGCTGCTGCTGCTGCTAAGTCGCTTCAGTCGTGTCTGACTCTGTGTGACCCCATAGATGGAAGTCCACCAGGCTCCCCATCCCTGGGATTCTCTAGGCAAGAACACTGGAGTGGGTTGCCATTTCCTTCTCCAATGCATGAAAGTGAAAAGTGAAAGTGAAGTCGTTCAGTCATGTCCGACTTTAGCAACCCCATGGACTGTACCCTACGAAGCTCCTCCGTGGATGAGATTTCCCAGGCAAGAGTACTGGAGTGGGGTGCCATTGCCTTCTCCGAAAGATTGTTACTGCTGCTGCTGCTGCTAAGTCGCTTCAGTCGTGTCTGACTCTGTGTGACCCCATAGATGGAAGTCCACCAGGCTCCCCATCCCTGGGATTCTCTAGGCAAGAACACTGGAGTGGGTTGCCATTTCCTTCTCCAATGCATGAAAGTGAAAAGTGAAAGTGAAGTCGTTCAGTCATGTCCGACTTTAGCAACCCCATGGACTGTACCCTACGAAGCTCCTCCGTGGATGAGATTTCCCAGGCAAGAGTACTGGAGTGGGGTGCCATTGCCTTCTCCGAAAGATTGTTCTACTGGATTTTAATGAGACTGCCACAAAGCTGTAAGTGATTTATAGGAAAATATGCTCCAATCTTGTAACTTTTTTCCCCAAGTCTTTGTATTTTATAGAGTTGAGACTATTAGAAAAATAAGGCAAAAAACTAGAATGCTAGTTCAAACTATAAGGGATAATGATGAGATGCAAACTTTATATATATATAAATGATGCTAGTGGCTGATCATCAGTTGAACCTGTGCTTTGAGTTTCTTCTCTAGTTCACCATTGCACTTAACTGATTAAGGAGTCAGTCTGTAGCTATGGAGAAGGAACGGCTTTTTAGGCTGATTCACTTAATGATCTTTTTCTGTTACTATCCCATTGGACTCTTGGTCTGCAGCTATCTTCTTCACTATTGCGTTCCTAGTGCCCATTACAGGGCCTAACTCACAATAAATGCTCAATAAATATTTCTTGATTTGAATAAACAAATAAATTAAGAATGAATGGCAGCTATGCTAAACAGCTGAGTTAACAGTTCAGTTCAGTTCAGTTCACTTCAGTCGCTGAGTCGTGTCCGACTTTTTGCGACCCCGTGAATCGCAGCACTCCGGGCCTCCCTGTCCACCACTACAGCTCACTGGCCTTCCGGCAGCCTGGGGTTTGAGGACAAATTTAGATCGTTGGTCATCTGACCGAAGTGGACCTTCAACGATTTTCCCAGGGTTTTAACAAGTTGTCGCCAGACCTTTCTCGAGGAACCACTAGAGGATCAGAGCCATCTTGGTGGCTTGGGCCCCGGCTGGGTTTTGCTGAGATGAGCCAGGTGGATCAGCTATTTGGGGCCCCAAATAACCAGAACCGCCTCTGATTTCTGTCTGGCTCTGATGTCTATGATTTTTGCGTGATTTCTGCCTGATTATGAGGAGGTTCAAGAGGGAGAGGACATACGTATACCTACGGTTGGTTCATGTTGAAGTATAGCAAAAAAACCCCACAATATTGTACAGCAATTATCCTCCAATTAAAAAAAATACATTTTTTAAAAAAGGAAACAAGCTGTAACAAAATCCAGTCACCAGATTGAGAGAATAAAAAGCAGGATACCCAATTAAACTGGGATTTCAGATGAACAACCATTTCCCCTCCCTCCACCTCGTCACCACACGGCATGTGGGATCTTGGTTCCTGGCCAGAGATTGAACCCTCAACCTCCTGCATTGGAAGTGTGGAGTCTTAACTGCTGGTCTGCTAGGGAAGTCCTAAACAAAGATTTTAAATGTAAATATATCCTAAATTTTGCATGGGATGCTGCTACTGCTACTGCTAAGTCACTTCAGTCTTGTCCGACTCCGTGCGACCCCATAGATGGCATGAGATATACTGAAAAGTCACCCAGTGTTTACCAAAATTCGGATGTAACTGGGCATCCTGTGTTTTGTCGGGAGGCGGGTGGGGGAGCACGCATCCTAGCTTGAGGTGGCAGTGGGTGCCAGGCCGGCAGTGTCATCTCCTTACGTCATCACCATAGCCAGTGAACAGATGAGGAAGCTGAGGGCTGCGGGATGCCGGTGCAGAGTGAAGGTCTTTCTGGTGGGCAGCTGCAGGCGTGTCCACACAGGCATGCAGAATTCAGGTTTAATCCTGCCAGGGCAGGACTCCTCAAATAATTAAATGTAGCATTACAACATGACACAGGGACCCCACCCCACCCCCACCAAACTGAAAACAAATGTTTTCATGAGTTTTTGCACACACATGTCCTCAGTATCACTAGTCCCAATCGCCAGAATGTAGAAATAAAGGAATTTCCTAGTGGTCCAGTGGTCAGGGCTTCAAGCTCCCACTGCAGGGGGCTCGGTTCAATCCCTGTTTGGGGAACTAAGATCCTGCCGGCTGTGAGTTGTGGCCTAAAGAAAAAGGGGAAAGGTAGAAACAACCCCAGTGTCCATCAGTGGAAGAATGGATAAACACAATGTGATCCATCCGTACAGAGAAATATTACTCAGCCATGAAAAGGAATGGATTCATGCTATGATGTGAATAAACCTCAAAAACATCATGCTGCGTGAAGGAAGCCCAGACACAAAAGTTTATGTGTGATTCCATTTATATGAGAGATCCAGAATAGGCAAGTCCACGGAGACAGGAAGTCGATTTGGTGGTTGCCAGGGACTGGGGGAGGGGGCTGGGTGATTGCTAATGAGATGACTGTCCTTTTGGGGGTGAAGGAAATGTTTAGAAACTAGATAAAGGCACTGATCGCCCAGCAGTATAAGTGTAATAAATGCCACTGAAACACAAACTTGAAAATGGTTAAAATGGTAAATTTTATATTGTTTGTTTAATTTGTTTATTTGACCACAACTTTTTAAAAATATTAGGGAGGGGCTGGCTAAGAGGAAACCTGTGCTATCCTCAGGCCTGTGGCCAGATTCCTGGGGAAGTTGTGAGCGGGGACCCTCTTTGGTGGGCTTCCCAGGTGGATCAGTGGGTAAAGAAACCCCCTGCAATGCAAGAGACGCGGGTTCAAGTCCCCGGGGCAGGAAGATCCCCTGGAGGAGGATACGGCAACCCACACTGGTATTCTTGCCTGGGAAATCCCAGGGGCAGAGGAGCCTGGCGGGCTACCGTCCACAGGGTTGAAAAGAGTCAGACATGGCAGTGAGAGAGCGTCCATGCAGGCACGCACCCACTTTGCTTGGTTACTCGCTGTCAGCAGCCGTGCTGGATATAGATGTCAGGCTCCACTGAGTGCTGGGAAGTAGGACCGCTGGTGTGCTGCCCCCTTACAGAAGTGGCAACTGAGGCCCTTGAGGTCAGGGGACTCGCCCAAGGGCTCAGCATGAGCAGCTGGGATTGCCTGTGGGACCTCAAGCCCAGCAGGTCCTTCCAGGGAAACACCATTTGCAGGCCAAGGGTGCTCAAGTCACCCTGGGGGTGGGCCCAGGAAAGCCATTGCGGGACATTGTAGCTGGGAGAGTGAAGGGCTTCTCCTCTGACAGCCCCTGGCAGGCCCAACAAACAGGGACTGACGGAGGATCAGAAAAAGGCTGGAATCCCCATAATCAGGAGATGCTTTGGTTAAGAGCTGGGTTCCTGGAACCAGGTTGCTGGCTCTGTTGGCCTAGGGGAAGGGCTTCACCCCTCTGAGCCTCAGTTTCCCCTCTGAACCTGCCCCTCCCCCTGAGGGTCGGCATTAGCAGAAGGCGGTGCTATACGTGGGCTGGTGT
>SJXQ01004178.1:471137-486705 GCA_006408695.1 Aepyceros melampus | reverse complement strand
TGCAGCCTACCAGGCTCCTCCGTCCATGGGATTTTCCAGGCAAGAGTACTGGAGTAGGGTGCCATTGCCTTCTCCTGTAATATAAAATAAAAATATCTAAATATCTGAAATCATTTTATCAAATAGATATTTTTAAAGATCATTTTAATATCTGAAATCCTTGGAAATTGAAATCTATCAGTTTCTTTCTACGGGCTCTCATTTACTGTGGCTTACTTCCTTGTGAGTTTGACGATCCTTGTAAACTCTTATTTGTTTGATCTTAATCTGTGGTTTCCCGGAGGCCTAAATAAAGAATGCTTTCCTCCAGCCATTTCTTCTAGGGTCCCTGGCATGGCACAGGGATCTCAAATGCTTTCTTATCTTGTAAATTACTTATATCAGCTTTTATCCTCAGGGAATCTCTGCTTTTCTGTTTGCTTGCCGCTCCCTGCTCCCCTTTCCAGTTTTAGCTGTTTGTGTTGGAGCACTCCCTAACTGCAATGCTTATAGTTTGGTTGTTTTGTAGTGAGAGGACCCTGCTTAAATATTATTAATAGCTTTGTCTTCAGTAGGAGCTCAGTTTCCCTAAGTGCAGGTTCTCTTCTCTTTGGATTGCTGTTCTCTTGGCATTAGCTTAATTATATTCATTTTCACTACTGAGATTCCAGTATTGACTACATCTAATGGGATAGCAGGCAATAGGGTAGGGAGGGTTCTCCCCACTTGTAAATGGACTAGTGGTATAGAAACAGTGAAATCACTAACTTCCTACTGATCTTTTTAAAACCCCCTAATGTTCAAGAACAAGAAAGACTCAGAACACATATTACGCTTTTTCTTAGCCTCTTGGGGACCGGAGAGTCCTAGGAAGCTCTGTCAGGGATTATATTGATCTTCTTGGTGTTTACAGAGCTCTCTAGACCAAGTCTCTGTAATATCCCTGCCCTGTCTTGATGCTGATTTCTATTCACTTTCCCAGTGCAAAGAGGGTAGCTTCCAGCAGGACCCAAGCCCTATTTGCACATAAATACTCACAGGCTCAGGGGCTGTTTGCCTCAAAGAAGGAGATGATTTTCAGTTAGCAGTAGAGAGAAGGAAACTATGAGGTCACATCTTCTCACACTCTTCATAACAAATGCTTTAGAAGACAAATGGCTTTCTTATTTTAAGAAAATTATTTAGAAAAAAATAGATTTTTATATGCACATCTTTGGTCTTGAAATAAGGAAGTAAATGGTAGTAATGTTTCTATACTTTTCTGTGCTTTTTTTTTTTCCTACTATTGCCCATGTCCATTGCCATGTCCATATTCCTCAGTTACAGCTCTCATTTTTCAAAATAAAGATCTTTGAATATATACTCAGGTAGAGCAAAGTATACTAAATATTTTATTAACTTGATATCCTATGGGCATCAATTGCCAACAGTATGGAAAAAGTATTAATATAAAACAGTACAAAAGCTTTACAAACAGTACATGAAGTAACAGGTTTCCCTAGGTGCATTTAAAATTTTCGTGGTCTTTCTTTTAAAATTGTCAGACTTCGCCATGACCATTTAGCAGAAAATGTTTTCCAAAAAGATTTTAGAATTTATAGGATTTGGAATTATAACAATTATAATGGATTTCATGATTGAACGAAGCATGAGTTAAGAATTAAAGATGAATGAATCTTCAGAATTAACATGATAAGGATAGAACCCATTAACATGGGATGAATATAATACAGTACTTAAATTACTGAAATCTTCTTGCCCCTAAATTAATATAATCAGAAGTCATAATATGTTTAGGCCTGAGAAAAGTCATGTGTTTATATTTTTAATACATAGCTTTATAAATGCTCTAGGTTAACAATTAACTGTACTTGTAAGTAAAATACTGCTAGCATCATTCAGAATTCACTGAGTTCAAAGCTAAGGATATATATTTATATTTTTATGAACTTTCAAAATTAAAATTTTATAAATGGAAGTTTTCATTGTGCTATTAAAACACTAAGATTATCTTGCCTTAAATCACTTAAAATGAATGTAAACTATGATGGAAAAGAATATAAAGTGAGAATAAACAACAGCAAAAAGACAAGCTCAGTTTCACCTCATGGTGTTTGATATGATAAACAGAAACATTTACAAATACAAAAGGCTTATAACCCTGACTGCCTATATCCATATTGGCTGTCATTCAGCAGAATAATACATTACTTAAGGATACTGTCATATCACGGTTACAGTTTTGCAAATAAGAAGTGGCTATGTAAAGTATGCTATAGTATCATGTATTGGGAAGTCATAAATACACTTTAGCAATTCTTGAGGGCAGTGTTCCAGCTCTGACAAAGAAGCTTGAATTTCCAACATTCTTATCTTTCACCTACTCTCAGATAAAACAGACAGTATATTGCTGCTGCTGCTAAGTTGCTTCAGTCATGTCCGACTCTGTGCGACCTCATAGACAGCAGCCCACCAGGCTCCTCTGTCCCTGGGATTCTCCAGGCAAGAACACTGGAGTGGGTTGCCATTTCCTTCTCCAATGCATGAAAGGGAAAGGGAAAGTGGAGTCATTCAGTCATGTCCGACTCTTAGGGACCCCACGGACTGCAGCCTACCAGGCTCCTCCGTCCATGGGATTTTCCAGGCAAGAGTACTAGAGTGGGTTGCCATTGCCTTCTCCGAGACAGTATATTGGACGCATACAAAAAAAATTATGGGCAGATTAAATTTGCTACAACCAAGAACACGCAGTATTCACGGGCATCTTTGAATAATGTCAAACGTTTCCAACACTCATTCCTTGTGTATATGTTAAAATAATGATATTTAATATATTAACATAAAACCAATATTAATGTCAATTAATACAGATTACTCAGTAACTAACATAAACAGTGAAAGTGAAGTTGCTCAGTCGTGTCTGACTCTTTGCAACCCCATGGACTGTGACTACCAGGCTTCTCTGTCCCTGGGATTCTCCAGGCAAGAATACTGGAGTGGGTTGCCATTTCCTTCTCCAGAAGATCTTCCCGACCCAGGGATTGAAACCGGGTCTCCCGCATTGTAGGCAGACGCTTTACCATCTGACCACCAGGGAAGTCAAGCTAGGTCTATTTTTATCTTGTTTTTCTAACATTTTAGATTGTCTTGAAGCATTTGTTATATATCTGATAGTGTGCAGCATTTATTTTCTGATTTTTATTAAACAGATTACCTGCTTAAACATTTTATCAGGCTATAGTTCCCTATAGCAGATGTTATTACACTAAATGTATGCCTTTGTTTAATATACTTTTTGCTTATCTTTCATGTAAAATCACTTACTAATTTAACTTGTATTTCTGTCTTCTTGCCATTACGTGCATTAGTAGACAATCTGATCAAGTTCATATCCTCAGTGGAATAACTGACTGAAAAAATTCTGTAAAATGCTGGCAAATCAAATAAAACTCTTATAAAGTATAATCCCAGATATTGGAAGTATAGTGCCAGATATTTTATATGTAGAAATCTAGGAAACCAATAATTTTATACTTTACCTAAGCAAACATTTTCATATGTTCTCATACTTCACTTTCTTAGAAAGTAAAATAGCACCCATCTCAAAATTTAGGGCATTAAATCTGAAATTTTACCTTAAATCTTAATATACATTTCCATTTTAATCAAGGATTACAGCTTTACACTTTCATAGCAGAGACCTTGGTTTGTATTTATACTTTATGATTTTGTTCTTATTTATTTTAGGCCTCTTTTAATTTTTGGTTCACAAAAAAATGTACTGGATTAACCATTGATAAAGTATAAAAATAAAGAAGACTATCAAATAAGTAGTTTATAAGCAATTTTTCGTGGAAAAGGCATCATTATTATTTAAGACTTTCTCCAGCACATTTTAGGAAACAAAAGCAATACCTAAATTTATTTTTCCATATCTCATAATGGAAAGTCAATCGTAGAAAGATTTCCCATCAGTGTATAAGACATAAAAATACCATAAATATGTATCATATGTATATATATATGTGTACATATATATGAATATACAAAGTGAGTGATGCTAAAAGGACAAAAAACACAAAGGAGAGGAAAAAAGTTAAAACTCAGGGATTGTTGAATGATACATGAAAAATTATAGTAGTTCTTGGCTTTTAAAGATAGATGAGATGTCAGTAGGTATAGGAAGGAGTAGAACTGAGATGAAGGAAGAGGAAAGGGACCTGTGAAGCTGAGAGCAATATGAGTGAAAGAAAAGAGACAGAAAAGAGTGCTATGTGTCTGTGAAACAGTAACAACGGCAGAATTAGCTGACTGAGGAGGAGATTATGGGGTTCCAGATAGAAGATCGTGGAATATATTATGGAAGTCAGTTTTAACAAGATGCTAAAGATCACACAGAAATTTTTTTGAGCAGAATTTTGCAATTGATTTTAAAAAGCTTATCCTTAGCATCATTCTATAGCATTAATTGTTTTGAAGAGTAATCGAGATGGAGAAACAAGTTGGCAAGTTAAGCCCTTAACTAGTGTCTATAAAAATGTAAAGGAGCAAACATTGAAAGCTATGAAGAGATAGAATTTACAGGACGGAATAGGTGATTAAATATAGAAATATTTCAGTTTAGTCGCTCAGTTGTGTCTGAATTTTGCGACCCCATGAACTGCAGCATGTCAGGCCTCCCTGTCCATCACCAACTCTCAGAGTTTTCCCAAACTCATGTTCATTGAGTCAGTGATGTCATCCAACCATCTCATCTTCTCTTATCCCCTTCTGCTCCTGCCCTCAATCTTTCCCAGCATCAGGGTCTTTTCAAATGAGTCACCTCCTCACATCAGGTGACCAAAGTATTGGAATTTCAGCGTCAACATCAGTCCTTCCAATGAATACCCAGGACTGATCTCCTTTAGGATGGACTGAATCTCCTTGCAGTCCAAGGGACTCTCAAGAGCCTTCTCCAGCACTACAATTCAAAAGCATCAATTCTTTGGTGCTCAGCTTTCTTTATAGTCCAGCTTTCACATCCATACAAGACCACTGGAAAAACCATAACTTTGACTAGGTGGACCTTTGTTGACAAAGAAATGTCTCTGATTTTTAATATGCAGTCAAAGGCTATGGCATAGTCAATAAACAGAAATAGATGTTTTTCTGGAACTCTCTTGCTTTTTCCATGATCCAGCAGATGTTGGCAATTTGATCTCTGGTTCCTCTGCCTTTTCTAAAACCTGCTTGAACATCAGGGAGTTCATGGTTCACGTATTGCTGAAGCCTGGCTTGGAGAATTTTGAGCATTACTTTACTAGCATGTGAGATGAGTGCAATTGTGTGGTAGTTGGAGCATTCTTTGGCATTGCCTTTCTTTGGAATTGGGATGAAAACTGACCTTTTCCAGTCCTGTGGCCACTGCTGAGTTTTCCAGACTTGCTGGCATATTGAGTGCGGTACTTTCACAGCATCATCTTTCAGGATTTGAAACAGCTCAACTGGAATTCCATCACCTCCACTAGCTTTGTTCATAGTGATGCTTTCTAAGGCTCACTTGACTTCACATTCCAGGATGTCTGGCTCTAGATGAGTGATCACACCATCGTGATTATCTGGGTCATGAAGATCTTTTTTGTACAGTTCTTCTGTGTATTCTTGCCACCTCTTCTTAATGTCTTCTGCTTCTGTTAGGTCCATACCATTTCTGTCCTTTATCGAGCCCATTTTTGCATGAAATGTTCCCTTGGTATCTCTAATTTTCTTGAAGAGATCTCTAGTCTTTCCCATTCTGTTCTTTTCCTCTATTTCTTTGCATTGATCCGCTGAAGAAGGCTTTCTTATCTCTTCTTGCTATTCTTTGGAACTCTACATTCAGATGCTTATATCTTTCCTTTTCTCCTTTGCTTTTTGCTTCTATTCTTTTCACAGCTATTTGTAAGGCCTCCCCAGACACCCACTTTGCATTTTTGCATTTCTTTTCCATGGGGATGGTCTTGATCAGATCCCTGCTCAAAGTCCCTTGCCTCTATCTTGTTTGTGCTGTTCACTTGTCCTAGAAGAACTTGCCTATCTGGTGGTAGAATTCAACTAATTCTTATACTCTGAAAAGAAAAAAAAATAGAATATTTGAATAAAAGAAGAAGTGAATGAAAAGCATTATCTTAAGGTACAAAAGGATTTCTGAGCAGCAAAGAAAATCCAAGGGAACTTAGCATGAATTTTAGCATCAACAATGACTTTGATTTAAAGCTGGAATCAGAAGTGAGGACAACACCTGGAAGGGTTGACTCAGGGTTAGATACTGGAAAGCTGAATACAGATAATCAAGTTAATGGGAGATGCTGGTATGAGAGCCTCTTTTAAAATTGCTGAGTGGAGTAGACAAGGAGTGTAATAGGGAATGCAAAGGTCTACTCAAGAGATAGATTTGTTATTGTTCAGTGTCTCACTTGTGTCTGACTCTTTCGCGACCCTATAGACTGCAGCCCAGCAGGCTCCTCTGTCCATAGAATTTCCCAGGCAAGCATACTGGAATAGGTTGCCATTTCCTTCTTGAAGGGGTCTTCCCAACCCAAGGATCAAACCGAAGTCTCGTGCCTTTCGCACACTGGGGGTGGATTCTTCACTGGTGAGCTGCTGAGGAAGCCTGATATGTGTTCTATCATCGAATACTACAACTTCCATACCTCACTTTAATGTACTGTAACACACAAACATACAATGTCCTAGAATTTAAAAAACGGAAAAAAAAAAAAGCAGGAAAAAAGCTTTCTTTAGAGAAGATGGTGATTTTGAGTGAGCAAAGTCTTTTGGTGACCAAATTGAAAAATGGTATATAAACACTGTGCTGTCCACATGCACACACGTATCTTCATACAAGGGGAAACAAGTATAAATGAGTTATGTACTCTAAATGAGTAATTACTGACTCTCATTAAACCTACGTACTTTTAAAACATATTTTACTTATTTTAGAGCAGCTTTATGTTGACAGCAAAATTAAGAAGCAAGTACAGAGATTTCTCATATGCCTGTCCAGTGCCTTCACACATAACCTACATGAGTTTTTTGCTTATGAGTTCTTGTTAGAATATTCACTTTCAAAACTGTATAAATTTTTGAAGTATATATGGTATATGTGGCCCTTGAATCTCTCTTTGTAATGATGCATTATTGACCTCTGTGTGTATTTTTGGGGAAATTTTAGGCAGTACATTCTCAAAATAGAATAATTTTACCTTATATAAATTACATTTTAAGAAGCCCCAGAGAACATTTTAGTATAAGTACATAGCTTTTGATGATTCCATTTATTTGAGGAAAAAGTAGCAAGAAAATGTGCCATGTACTAGGTGCTGTAGACAATACACAAGTGTCTATGGTATCGTCCGTGCTTCAGACTGTCTATTGTCTATGGAGAATGGCGTCAGTTTCTCCTTCTCCTCTGCCCCTGTTGCTCCTTCCTTTCTTCCCAGATTCGTCCTGTTGCTCCTCACACTCCTAGGCATTATAATAACTCACACACATGATAATAAACCTGAAGCACCATGAGATCCAGAATACTTTTGGCTCATTAAAGAAAGTTTAATTTTGGTATAATTAGTAATAAAGATATTTTACTATAGTGAGATTAACATAAGATCACTCTTTCCATCATAACTTGTAATTAACTAAATACCTCCAGTCTCCCACTGTGAATGAAGTATAAATGTGCTGCTGCTAAGTCACTTCAGTCGTGTCCGACTCTGTGCGACCCCATGGATGGCAGCCCACCAGGCTCCCCCGTCCCTGGGATTCTCCAGGCAAGAACACTGGAGTGGGATGCCATTTCCTTTTCCAATGCAAGAAAGTGAAAAGTGAAAGTGAAGTCACTCAGACGTGTCCGACTCTTCGTGACCCCGTGGACTGCAGCCCACCAGGCTCCTCCGTCCATGGGATTTTCCAGGCAAGAGTACTGGAGTGGGGTGCCATTGCCTTCTCCAAAGTGTAAATGTATGAGGACTCTGTATAAATGCATATGCCACAGTTTTTATCACATGCTGAGAGAATACATGGTTGACTTTTTTTTTTACTTTATTTTGCTTTACAATACTGTATTGATTTTGCTATACATTGACATGAATCAGCCACGGGTGTACATAAGTTCCCAATCCTGAACCCTCCTCCCACCTCCCACCCCATATCATCTCTCTGGATCATCCCCGTGCACCAGCCCAAGCATCCTGTATCCTGTACCGAATATAGACTGGTGATTTGTTTCTTACATGATAGTATACATGTTTCAATGCCATTCTCCCAAATCATCCCACTCTCTCCCTCTCCCACAGAGTTCAAAAGTCCGTTCTAAACATCTGTGTCTCTTTCGCTGTCTCGCATATAGGGTTATCATTACCATCTTTGTAAATTCCATATATATGTGTTGGTATACTGTATTGGTGTTTTTCTTTCTGGCTTACTTCACTCTGCATAATAGGCTGATGGTTGACTTATTAATGACATATTACTTGACTATTTTTCCATGTATTCAAGAGTTATCAAGGTAATATAGATGTCATAACATCAGTTATTAATTTTATATTAGTTTATCCCAATGTTTAATATAATTAAACATTCTCATTATAGAAACTTTGGAAAACACAGAAAAGTATATCATAAACATAAGATGCCTCATCCGTACTCAATCAGTGCCCTCATTCCCTTCTGGGTCAATTCCATCTCTCTGCCCTAAACCCCTGGCAACAACTGATCTGATTATTTCCTTAGAGTTTTGCCGTTACTGGGAGGCCAAATGGAAGCACGTAGTATGTAGCCTTTGATGTCTGACTTCTTTCACTTGGCATAATGTTTTCAGGATGCATCCATGTCATTATCGGTGTCAGTAGTTTATTCTGTTGCTGAAGAGTATTCCATTGTATGGATGCTCACAATTTATTTACCCAGTCACCAAGTGATGAACATTTGGATTATTTCCAATCTGGAACTACTGGAAATAAAACTGGCATTAACACTTTCATATGTCTTCCCTGGTGACTCAGACAGTGAAAAATCTGCCTGCAATGCGGGAGACCTAGGTTCAATTCCTGGGTAGGGAAGACCCCCTGGAAAAGGCATGGCAACCCACTCCATGACTGGAGGCATCTCTTGCCTGGAGAATTCCTTGGACAGAGGAGCCTGGTGAGCTACAATCCATAGGGTTGCAAAGAGTCAGACACAACTGTGTGACTTTCACTCACTACTCATAGGTCTTAATATGGAAATATGTTTTCATTCAGTTCAGTTCATTTCAGTCTCTCAGTCGTATCCAACTCTTTGCGGCCCCATGAATCACAGCACGCCAGGCCTCCCTGTCCATCAACAACTCCGGGAAATATCTGTCAGTGAGATTGTTGGGTCATATGGTAAAATTATATTTAACTCTTTCTCAAAGTGGCTGAAGCTTCAATATTTTGGCCACCTGATGTGAAGAGATGGCTCATTGGAAAAGACTGATGCTGGGAAAGATGGAAGGCAAAGAGAAAAGGGGGTGACGAAAGATGAGATGGTTAGATAGCATCACCAACTCAATAGACATGAATTTATACAAACTCTGGGAAATAGTGGAGGACAGGGGAGCCTGAAATGCTGCAGTCCATGGGGTCACAAAGAGTTGGACATGACTTAGTGACTGAACAACAAGGTGGCTGTACCATTTTGTAGTCCCATCAGCAACATATAGAAGTTATTGTTGACTTTGGATTTTCTTTTGTTTCTCTATTATGCGTATGATGGTATATCTTTGTCATATTTGATTTTGAGGAGACCTAAACATCTTTTCAAGATAGATGGAGCCCCTGCCTATCCATTTATAGCTATCCATATCTTCAAATATTAATTTTTTCCACAAACATAATATGTGTAGACATCAACTAAGAAATATTCTAAAATAAAAGACTGGGAACAGGGGATGTCTAATATATTCCAATAAAATAAGAATCTAGAAATGTAACTTTGTAAGAATATCTTCATGTAACTTTGGAAAAATATCTTTATAATACAGCTTTATTTTTCCAGCTTCCTATGAGGCCCTCTTTAGTGAAATAACATCATTAAATAAGAAATGAAATATTAATATCACAGATTAATTTTTAAATTTTATAATAAAAAATTTTAAGCTAGATAGAAATAGATCAGTTATATTCCCCAGCTTTAGCAGTTTGTGGCTCACGGCCAATCATATTTCATCTCTGCCCTGTTTTTCCTCAGCTCCACAGGTGGTTTTTTGAAGCAAATCCCAAACATCAAAGATTAAATTTTAATTGAATCTCAGAGCTCTTGATTTAGCTTGTTAGTATTGAACATAACTATTTTTAAATGTTTAAATTTAAAAAATTAATTTCTAGTATTTATCTCTAAGGTTTTATCAGTCTTCTGGTTAGACCTATTTATATGTAAAGTGTAAAGTATTTGCTAGTTATGTTATTCCAAGTGTTATTCAATAAGCTGTGGGAAATCATCATACCTGAATGGGAAATAAAAACTCATTAAGTGAGATTGTTTTACTTTATTAGCATATTGTGTATATTGTTTCTTTGGTAGTACTGTATAGGCATTAAATTATAATAATTGCAGCTCTGCTTAATGGAAGGTGCTACTTAAGTTAACAATATAGGTCATTTGATCTATATTTTTATTTTCAGTATTATAATTTTTAAATTACACATTGACTATAATCCTAGGAGTAATTTCTTAATTCTTATTATAATACTGATCTAATTTTTCTCACTGGGAATCTCAACTGAAGTGCATAACCAGTTTTAATTAAGAATGAAAGAAAAAGAAACTTTACATCATTAGGAATTCTGATTTTTGCCACTCTAACAAAAAAGACCATAAGCAGCATGAGATTAGTCAGATGGGAGAAATTATAACCAACCATTTTAAGAGCCACCTATGACAAACTGCAATAATGGGGGAAGTAACCTTGATATATTTCAGTCCAAGTATGAGTATCCATAGTTTGTTATATTCCAGACAGTCCATTACCCAAAGATGTAGGGCCAAATTAACTTTAATGTTGCAGTCTTCGCAAGATGTTCTGTAGCTAGCAATAACATTAAGATAATGCTGTTAAAATAAGAATTTCAATTATAAGGCAGATGAGACTGTGAAAAACATGACAGCCTTAATGAGCAATAGAAGTTGGTAACATACTTATCATAGATCAAAAGGAAACAAAATACAACCTTCAGCCTTTCATATTGTGTCATGTCAACTGCTGTTGAAATGAGCTTTGGGTTCAATTCAAGTCTATTCATTCTTGCAGACTGGCCCTAGGATGATGGTCACCAAGTACTTATTAAGGGGATACTAATTTTAACCAAGGCATGTGTAATGAATATGACCGAAGTACAGATTTCTTTTTGTGTGGTGTTAGACATGTCCTTGTTTTTCACTTTACAGTGATAGGGAGAGAAGGAATAGTGAAGATAACTGGTGGGGTTAAGTCAGATCAGAGGAGGAAAAGTCCACTATTGATAGCAGTCTATGTTGTAGCCAGCCACTTTTACTAGCTTTGTGTGTCAAGCTGGTGAATGTGTACCGTCATTATTCTCCTGGTGTGGTTTAACAAAGAAATCTACCCCTAAGACAGCTGGCAATGTGGAAGCACACTCTTGTGGGTCCTTAAGTTTCAGTGCTGTTTTATATAATTAAGGAAGGCTAAAAGTCTGTCCTGCTCAAAAATCTGTCCTGCTTCATCTAATCTAGAAATAATTTGCTTAGTGTTAGTGACCAGCTGTATAATTTTTGTCTCTCAGTTGCAAATTGTTAGGCTTATAGTTTCTTCTTGTTACTTTGGATTTTTCCATGCATGTGTAAATGGAGATTTTTCCTTGTATAATGAATCTATGTGATGCTTGATGCTTTGGGCTGTTTTTAAGTCTGGAGCTCTTTTCTGCTCTGGAAAAGCCTAAAGACTATTTTGGTTTTCATTTACCCTGTATGTCACTGTTTATTCACCACTTATATAATTAATATAATCATTTCTCTCTATTTCTTTATAAATACATTTATCATAAAGCACTTTCATCTATATTGCTTGCTCTAGAGCATGACCAATTTTGATAGTCTTTTACTACAATAGGCTGTATAATACCCATAATGTTTGTGCTGTCTACTCTCATATTTACTTAATCTATCTTCAAAGGGAGCATGGCTGATGCCTTTAAGTGAACCAATCGATTACACAACATTATGTTTAGCTTCTACAAGCAGAAATTTTGTTTTCTCCCTTAGGAGCCTTAATTCTGGAAATAGCCATTCATCTAGATTTGGAATGTTCGTTTATTAAATGTAAATATATTTTAGCTTGCATAATGCATATTTAAAAGATAGATCTATAGAGTAACAGTAAAATGTATATGGCAATTTATTAGTGTCTATGATGATTTTAAATATAATCACAATGAAACTGATTTAAACTACAGATATTACAGTAAATCATTCATGAAGAACCAGAGTTCAGATGCATAACCAATGTTCTTAATCAATTAGTTAATATATTGTCTAAAAATCTCAAATATAATACCATATTATTGAAGCAACTTTGCTAAACACATCTTATATTTTTAACATATGAGAATACAGTGGATTTCAGCAACATTATTATAATAACTTAGTATCTGTTTCATTTTTACTCTGTTTTAGTTTCTTTCCTCATCTATCACTGGAAACAATGAACCAAGCATCTCAAAATAAGGAAAACTTACTATTTTTCTTCTCATTCATTTCCTTTCTATCCTGTTAGTTGTACCTAGAAATACAACATTGTCATTTCCTCAGCTTCTTGTGGTGGTGTCTGAACATATAGATTTATAGACAAATTTTAAAAATTAATAAAAATTAGTCTTCATAATCTTTTAGTAAAAAGTATAAAAACAGTAAAATACTTATAAACATTAAAAATGTTAAGCAAAACTACTTTATTATTTAATATCACCTTTAAACATGTAATTAATATTCAGTCAGTTCAGTCACTCAGTTGTGTCTGACTCTTTGAAACCCACAGACTGTAGCATGCCAGGCTTCTCTGTCCATCACCAACTCCCAGAGCCTACTCAAACTCATGTCCATCGTGTCGGTGATGCCATCCAACCATCTCATCCTCTGTTCTCCCCTTCTTCTCCCGCCTTCAATCTTTCCCAGCATCAGGGACTTTTCCAACAAGTCGATTCTTTGCATCAGGTGGCCAAAGTGTTGAAGTTTCAGCTTCAGCATCAGTCCTTCCAATGAATATTCAGGACTGATTTCCTTCAGGATGGACTGGTTGGATCTCCTGCAGTCCAGAGACTCTCAAGAGTCTTCTCCAACACCACAGTTCAAAAGCATTAATACTTCGGTGCTCAGCTTTCTTTATCGTCCAGCTCTCACATCCATGCATGACTACTGGAAAAACTATAGCTTTGACTAGACAGAGCTTTGTTGGTAAAGTAATGTCTCTACTTTTTAATATGCTCTCTAGGTTGGATATAGCTTTTCTTCCAACCAGTAAGCATCTTTTAATTTCTTGGCTACAGTCACCATGTGCAGTGATTTTGGAGCCCCCAAAAATAAAGTCTGTCACTGTTTCCATTGTTTCCCCATGTATTTGCCATGAAGTGATGGGACCAGATGCCATGATCTTCATTTTCTGAATGTTGAGTTTTAAGCCAACTTTTCCACTCCTCTCTTTCACTTTCATCAAAGGCTCTTTAGTTCTTCACTTTCTGCCATAAGGGTGGTGTCATCTGCATATCTGATGTTATTGATATTTGTCTCAGCAATCTTGATTCCAACTTGTGCTTCATCCAGCCCAGTGTTGCTCATGATGTACTTTGCATATAAGTTAAATAAGCAGGGTGACAATATGCAGCCTTGACATACTCCTTTCCCAATTTGGAACCAGTCTGTTGTTCCATGTCCAGTTCTAACCGTTGCTTCTTGACCTGCATATGGATTTCTTCACTTTCATCAAAGGCTCTTTAGTTCTTCACTTTCTGCCATAAGGGTGGTGTCATCTGCATATCTGATGTTATTGATATTTGTCTCAGCAATCTTGATTCCAACTTGTGCTTCATCCAGCCCAGTGTTGCTCATGATGTACTTTGCATATAAGTTAAATAAGCAGGGTGACAATATGCAGCCTTGACATACTCCTTTCCCAATTTGGAACCAGTCTGTTGTTCCATGTCCAGTTCTAACCGTTGCTTCTTGACCTGCATATGGATTTCTCAGGAGGCAGGTCAAGTGGTCTGGTATTCCCATCTCTTTCAAGAATTTTCCACAGTTTGTCGTTCCACAGTCAAAGGCTTTGGAATAGTCTTTGGTATAGTAATTAATATTATCACACTCAAAATAATGTTTACAGCTGATCATTTGAAAATGTTATTTTGGCTCTCATGCACTCCTTTTCATGAAGAATAGTTTGTTCATTTCATTGTGATCAAGTTTAGACCTTACTAACACGTACATCTCATGGATGAATGTTGTTTTAGAATTGTAAGAGAAATAAAGAGAAATGAACTCAAGGGCAAGAATGTAGTCTCTAATACAAAGAGCATTAAATTTGAAGTCAGAAGACTTAATTCCAGTTCCAGTTCTACTTTCTGATTAGTGACCTTGAGAAAGTAGCTTAAGCATTTCTGAGCTTCACATTCCTCATTTATAAAGCCAGAGGTAAGAAATACCTTGGTGCCTAGCACTCAGAGTCCTCATTGGATTAAATAAGGTCTGTTACATTTAGATAGCAAATACAACATTGCTAGCTAAACATAAAATATTCTAGTAGAGATTTACTGTCCAATGTTTTTATTTATACATTTTTAATAATGATTTATTGATTATCCTTAATGTACAAGGAATACTGCTAGAGACCAGGGAAATAAAAGTAGATAATATAATACCCAACCACTTCAAATTCTAGTGGGAAAAACATCGGAATGCATAATAAATATAATACTTGCATTTCAGTCACTGACTTTAATGTTGATTGCTGAGTCTTTCCTAACAACAAGCCATCTTTATATTAATAAGATATATTATGAAAGTTTAAAAGAAAAGATCTAAAATGAAACAGAATTTAAAAACTAGGTATAGATAAAATTATATGTGGAAACTTAGTATATGAAAGAATACACGGAAGAACTATACAAAAAAGATCTTCACGACCCAGATAATCATGATGATGTGATGACTAATCTAGAGCCAGACATCCTGGAATGTGAAGTCAAGTGGGCCTTAGAAAGAATCACTACCAACAAAGCTAGTGGAGGTGATGGAATTCCCATTGAGCTGTTTCAAATCCTGAAAGATGATGCTGTGAAAGTGCTCCACTCAATTTGCCAGCAAATCTGGAAAACTCAGCAGTGGCCACAGGACTGGAAAAGGTCAGTTTTCATCCCAATTCCAAAGAAAGGCAATGCCAAAGAATGCTCCAACTACCGCACAATTGCACTCATCTCACATGCTAGTAAAGTAATGCTCAAAATTCTCCAAGCCAGACTTCAGCAATACGTGAACCGTGAACTCCCTGATGTTCAAGCTGGTTTTAGAAAAGGCAGAGGAACCAGAGATCAAATTGCCAACATCC